>MU179306.1:666334-688343 GCA_016767475.1 Suillus weaverae
GCCTTCGATCCCAAGATATTTATCAGCCCCGACGGACTTGATGAACCAGCCGTCACCATCATGTTGGAAGATCCACTACGAACAGCGCAGCTCGTCAGTGCAATCCTTCTGCAACGTGATGATTAGGACATTACCGCCTGGTTGGGACCCTTGTGGTCATGATAACCGATGACTACAGGTCAACACAGCGTCAGCACTGACTTAGATCGAGGCTGGAGCAGGGATGTTGCCTACTGGAGTAGTTGTTTCCACCAGAGAGGTCGGCAACAGTGCCTCCCTGACAGTTTCTAAGGGTGTAAATGCGTTGGTTCTGAATGCAAGCCATGGTAGTGCGTGGTTAGAATGCTGCCAACATCGTGCCAACAGCCCTGTATTTATACTTGGCAAAGCAATACGTCAACGATCGACGTGGACACCTATCAGATCGTCAAGCTCCGGATGGTCAATCACGAATCAATACTGAAAGGGGCTCATTCAATCCGATGAGGTGGGGTTTATCAGCAAGACGCCGCTATCGATGGCACTATGACGAAAGATCAGTGATCAGACAGGGGTATAATCTCTTTGCGCCTCGGGAGCGATCAGGAGAGAAGCCTGGCCCGCATGATGCTTGTACGCATGTTCGTCATTCAAGGGCGTCATATCGACAGTTATATGTTCACGCCAAGTTGGAGAATCGAAATACTACTTAGAGAACTGATTGGCAGTCACCGGTCACCGATCATTGATAATAGAATATCCAAGGCGCGTAAGTATCGATGAGATCCTATATATACAACAAATCATGAAACCTCGTAGTCTTTTTTGTACCAACTCACATGCACATGACGAAAGCTTTTCACCTCCACCGATCATACAAGGGACTTGCAGAGCATACCCTCAAGTCGGCAATACTCAGGCACGATAGCAGCGTACGTCATGAACGCATCTACGTCCGCCTCAGCGACCTTCGCTAAGCCAATCTGCGCTTCGGCATCGGAAGTGGGCAAGGCAGTGACAGGCGTCAAGGTGGTTGTTGGTGGCACGACAGCTCCAGCTCCGCCACCTGGACTTCCTGCGCCTGCATTGAGATCGGGTGTTGTGAATGCGGTCGAGGGCCCGATAGATCCACTGCTCGTCACAGTATCAAGTGTAGAGCCTGTGAGCGTTCTCATGCGGCTGATGTCCCTGCCAAGATCCCTGTCTGCAAATCCACCTGCAAACACTGAAGAGGCGAGTATACCACTCGCACGTTCCATCTCCTCCACCTCTTCTTCCTCTTCCTCGACAAATATAGTGGAGCCCAGTCCCGAGCGATGACCGTAGGGGGTGCTAGTACCGCTGTTGGCTCCACTGCCCCCGTTCCCGCCCAAAGGAGCGTTCACATTGGTCCGCAGCGGGTTACCACCGCTCGCGACCCAGCGTTTTCCATGCAACCTCCTAATCTCCTCCTCAAATCCGCCGAGTCCTCGACCGGTACTTGATCCACCGATAGCAGAACTACGCTCCTTACCCCATATCCACCGCGCAAAATAAGCGCCCCCTAGTGATGCACGACCAGGGAAGCCAGTGGCAGGTGCGTTGCGGTGGGGCACTACTTGGGCGGAATCAACCTGGGTGCTGGGCATGAACACTGGTGCGTTGAACACATCGCCAGCAAGATTGGCGACGGAGGGGAAGTTGGCAGCTGCGCCAGTGACGAGTATTCTTGCGGGGAGCGGGGAATAGTCATATGGATCGAAGGAGAGTCCAAGGCTGGATGCAATGTTTGAACGGGGATTCTGCCCTTGTGGCGATGTAGGACCAGGTGTCTGAGCAACGTTCCCCCGAGACCGGTTGATATTCGAACCAAGAACACCAGTGGCGATCATCCTTGACCACCGAAAGCGGAATGAGAGGACCTGGCTCTCGAGAAGGCACCGAGGGTTTGCGCGAAGGTCTCGGAACTCGTTGACTTTGATACCGGTCTCAAAGCGATAGATGCCTTTGACATGTGATAATGGGTAGCTGTCGCCCTGTAGGAGCCAAAAACTGAATAGCTTATCATCGAGACTGCGAAGAATTTCAGAAAAATAAGATAAATGTTTCAAATTCATTTGCATGAACGTACCCTATGGATCCGCCAGGTGGCACAATGGCAACTAGCCGATCAAACGCACTCCAACTCTTCGTGTACATGTCTCTTACAAGAGCACGTGGAACGTCAGCATTTCTGCAAGCAAAAGTGAGAAGCTGTGCAAGGTATGAGGCTATGTGATTGCATACCTGCTGCTTAACATGGCGATGTATCGTCGCTTCTCGCTGGCATCCTGGGCAGGATGGGGGAATAGGCTGTAAAGTCGCGTTGGTAGGTAATGTTGAGCAGGAGTGAGAAGGGTATCCATTGGTCCAAATGAAAGCACTGCATCTCCAGGAGATGGACAGAGAGATAAGTATGAGGAAAGGTAATCAGAAGTGAAGGGAGTGACGATCGTATCTACAAATACATTAGTGGGTTGCACACACATTATTGCAAATGGATCTCACCGGGTTCAAATCCGTATCGTTCACATAGGAATCGCGAGATATGGGCCACTTTTCTCCCACCAGCGACCTCCACGTCGCCCAACCACGTTCGGATCCTCCGGCCTTCTTCCCGGCTCCCACCTATGATCTCCAAAACACCCTCGTCCCAGCGGCCCAGTCCAGGCGCACCTTGTGTGCCAGCGCCAGCACTGGCATGCACCCACATACCGGTCGCGCAGGCCTCTGACTCTCCCATATTTACCCACTCCCCCACGATCATACTTGCAAGAAATTGGCTGGCAAGCTGTATCTTCCCTGTTCGTGACCAGACATCAGATGTCCACGATTCGCGAACTCGGAGGAGTTGGGCAGCTAAGAGCGATGCGTTGGCACATGTGCCGACGCGAGCGGCCATGAGGTCTGGCCCGCCAAGGAGGGCTTCGAGGGCGAGGGCATGGGTGTGTGCGGAGGTATCCTGAGCGACTGGTGTATTGGGTAATGAGAAAGTGTTGGGAGGAAGTTGAGAGTGAAACGGGAGTCGCGGGTCCAGTGCTGGAAATGAAGGAATGGGTGTCGATTTCCACCACACGAGAGCATGCTGTAAAGTTGTAAATATCACATCAGGACGGAGTCTTCACTGCTTGATACGAGCAAGTCACCTGAGCACAACCACCGATTGATTTTATCCTCGTTACATCGTGATTCCTAGTCAATTTTTCCAGTAAAAAGTCTGTTGCCGCCAACAATTTAAAATCCAGGTTGTGTTTAGGGGGAAATAAACAATGTTCCCGCGCACGTGGTAAGTGATCGGACAGATACCCAAAAATCCAAATTGGTTAAGTCGAAGCAAAAAATTTGCTTCCGCCAGTTTACGCACCAAGAGCCTTGACCCACATATCTACTGGCGTGGTGTATGCATCTCCTGGAGTAGTGAAAATTCCTCCCTGAGTCCTATTAAAATATTAGCTCTCCAAAAAAATGACTCTAGACGCGATGTAAAGAAAGCACGTCGCAACATTTGGGCGCCCAGGTCACTGACAATGGGACACGAAAGAACATAACATATGCCACGAAAGCACGTACTGATATTCAGGCAATTCCATGTCAAAATCAACACATTCTACTCCCACAAGCTCCAAGCTCTCATCTACGATTGAAGCGCGCAATTGATCGGTAGCAAGTTCAAGTCCGAGAAATAGCGCAGGGCCTGTCTTTGGACCTGGTGCCATCGTTGACCGGATTAATTGAAGGTTCAATTAGGGAACGACGTCGTGATTGCGAATCTATAAGGTGGAGAAGATGATGGTATCGGGTATAGCAGGCAGATGATGATATATGTTTTTGGAAAAAGTTGCAGGCAGGTTGTCTGCCCCCGGTTAGCGACGTTGGTCCTGTAGTCGTGAAGAAGAAAACAAGAAAGCAGAGAGAAGACAATTATGAAACGATTCAGTAAATTCGATTCTCAGGCTCGCATTCGCAAGTGCAGGAGTATACATTGATCTGGACAGGCCGTTCCCACGCCTTTATATTTACGTTCCTACGTCGTTGAGCTCATGGGCCAGTTTGACGACGTCGTTCTGGAATTAAATTTCTTCGTAAAATCAAGTGAAAAATGGCAGCAAACGTACTCCTTGACGGCCAATCTTCACAGCAGGGTCTCCCTCTCTTGCAATGCGGGTCACTGTATTGCCCTATGGGCCGCATATGAGCCGCGCGATAACGAAGAAAAAAAAACAAGGGACAAGACTTTGTGCCTTACCTTATTGCTCGTTACTTCAGCTTTGCCCTCCTCGACGATCTCATCCACCTTTCCAGATGCATTCCCGCCTCCCCACTTCCACCTGAACACAAGTTAGAACTTTGCAACCGCCTGTATCAATTCTGGCGTACGAGACTTCCTGGCCTTCTTCGATGTTTTCCATGGTTGTTTCTAGTAGCGAGATGATGTATAGTGCGTGGTTATACAAAGGGGGTCGGTCAAGCTACGAATGTCAATCGACCTATCATATATATCATGCTGTCAGCCACCTAGGCTACGTCATCGTTATTCTCCTGGCTTACAATTTGCGTCATCATCGTCAAATAATCAATTGGATTGGATGAACGGACTAGAAACATCCTGACTGGGGACATTGGTTTCGCTTTACACAGCTGCCCGGGAGATGGCCTGCGAGCCTTCGAGATGTTTTTACTGAGCAGAGTCTTCAGGCAAAATAGCTGAGGGAAGATGATAACCAGCTCGTCCGAATATATATCTTACAATCGAGTCCTACCTCACACGAATGCTCGTATAGGTCAACTCCGAATCATTTAGTACAAGACACGCGCGAGCAAAAAAAAGGATTATCATAAAGTGCAGGAATATGCAGCAGAGCGGGCAGCTCAAGTCAAGGAAACAGGCAATGAAGATGTCGTGAGCATCTAGCAAACTGTTCAGGAAGTGGCGGACTAAATACTGCAGAGGGACCTTTGTCTTCTGAATCAACACGTCTGTGGGGTGGGTGGATCCAGGAAGGGAACTATCAGTGCTTGTAGATGCTGACCGGATTTTATCGACCTGAATGTGACATGGTAGGACGGCGTCCGACGGACGACGGGTTCCACAAGAACGAGCCCGCAGATAGTATGAAACCAGTCATAACGATGCGTGAGAAGTGCAGTATCTCGCATTGGATGTATGGTTTGCTGGCAAGACATTCAACGGCAAGTGATTTCAGGATATTGGGCGCGATATCAGTAATTGTACTCTTTGGATATTCAATTGTACGTTGCTTGCCACTCAATCGTCTCGACCGTGACGCGTCAATCACGTGTTTCCAAAATCATCATGTGTCGTCTCCTGAGAGGGAGAGTCAGTTTGCCAGTTCACCTCCTGCGAAAGTCGCCTTGGTAGATCTTGAAATGCTATAATTAGGAAGCTATAGCATACACGATAAAACATGCAACAGGATTGCAAGCAACAAGATTTATCAATGTAGGAGAATCGGATGTGAGGAAAACGAAGGCACAACAAAACTATTCGCATCCAACCTGGCTCATCCATGCTCTACAGCGCTCCAAATCGGCCTGGTAGAAATGTTGGGTGGTTCTCCATTAGGCCGAATATCATGAACGACACTCACGTCACGTATTTGAAGAATATCCGTTACATCCAGAACGACATCCTTCACCGCATCTATCGCCTTGGATACATACACCTGCCAGGGAACTTGCTTGGTTGTGTTTTCTGGCATGCAAGTTGACGGCGCAGGGCAACGACACCCAGAGTTCCGTTGGAAACGCCATGTTTCCGTATCTGCTTCAGTTTTATAATGGCGAGCGATGGCGATGATGAGACCGTCGAGCAGGGCAGAGGCCGTTAGCAACGAAACAGGAAACTGTAGGATGTCAGGTTCTGGCGCGTGGTCAGACAATGCTGATGCTGATGGAGTATGACCAAGAGAGGGTGGGTACCTGTCAAGGCGTCAAACAGCATGTCCCATATTTCAACTTGGACCGATTTCCAGCCATCCTTCAAAGGTTCTGTAGCCTTCCGTAGCGTAGGTAAAGCTAGCCAGAGTTCATCCATGAGACCTTGTGGTGTGATGCTACCGAGACTGAAACTGCAAGCGGAAAGTATATCGCGTTGTGAAACCTGATGGGTAACCACAGTATGAGAAAAAAAGACCGCTATTGACGCATGATGAGTCGATGGAATGATACCTCGAGGTCCTGATACGATACGGAATGCCGTGCTATGTCCAAGAATTCGTACGCATATACAGGACTAAGTGGGCCCAGGAAGTCACGATGAAACTGCCAAACGCAAATAAGGGGTCCATGAATGTTGATCTACAAATGATCCTACCTTGACGCATAACGCTAATGATCCAAGAGCGGTGTCCCATGTAACCGCCTCCTGACCGTCCTGCCAATTATCTGACTCGGACTCGTAGCCACTTACCTGTTCTCCTTTTACTACGACTGTGTCATCAGATGCAGCGTCTGATGCGTCGTCCCAGTCTCCGCCACTAGATTCGTCATCGCTATCTTCCGAACTTGATGCCCTGCTATGCGTCGAAGAGTTGTTGCACTCTCTTAGAGATTGGGCGGGCGACGCGATCGTTGACAGGTTGATGCTTAGTTTCTTATCTGTGACACGGAAGAAATATCTGTGAAAAAGATGAACCGCGTGAAACCTTGTGTTTCGACAGGTGTCTAATTGGTCAAAAAGGTCATCGATTTCGACGCAATCTTTTCTCATCGGAGGGATGTTCGGGAGGACCTGTGAGTTTGTCAGCAAGCCCAATCACAATGGGGAAACAACTCTTGCATCCAACATCCAACCAACGACTTCTTTGTGGAAGCAATCATCGAGTCCGAGCGCCCTTGACCATCGTTCGCGACTTCGAGACTTTTCTGTGCCCAGAGATGGATCCGAGTTTCGACCCGCAACGGATTCGGATTCAGAGGCGGAAAGTGAGCTCTCGTCGGCCCAGTATTCATCATCGTCAGATACGGAGCTCTCACTCTCGCTTCGGTTGGAGCAATCTTCAGGAATTTGAGGAAGATCCAGGCCATCGCTTTTACGCTCTTCTCTTTCTTTCGCGAGAAGAATCTTGATCCGATCGCCCGCCCAATCTTCCTCACACTTGATAATGAAAGGACTAGGAAACCTGGGAGGCGCAATGATGGGGACCGGGGGTATCTTCGGCGATTGTTTAGAAGGCGCGCGGAAGGCGGGGGTACGTAAAAGAGGGTTTCTCTTTGCACGAAAATAGCCAACTGTGTCAGGAAGAGGTGTGGTTGGCACAGTAGGGGGGTATATAGGTGAATCGACCCGAGCTGTCGGGTACACAATGGTTGGAAGAAGCGATCTTGTTGAAGGGCTCGACCCGTCCAAAAGCTGTTTTATTGTGCGTCGTCAACTTCCACGCGAAGGAATATACACGACTTTTGACAAGAGATCGTTCGAACGAACCTTGACTACGTCCTCGTCGTCCCTATCAGTCGAAGTTTGTGAAACAAGAGACTGGGCTCTGCGTAGACTGGCTGGTTCCTTGGCCAAAAAACGAGTCCGTATGTTGATTAAATCAGAACGATCGCTGGCTAGACGACCGGTCTTAGCTTTCTTCGTCGGAGGTTCCTGCTCCACGTATTCTACTAGGTCGTCAAGTGGAAGAGTTCCACAGCTGTTAAAACGTCCTTCGCTCGAGTCGCCAACGGTCGATTGGGGTCTTGAGAGCGACTTTGCTGTGCCCAAGGTCTTGTTGGTTCTTAGACGATTCAATGCATGCGGCATGGTATGATAAGAATTTGAACGCCGCTCAGAATACCTTCTGCCGTGGCGTGCAAGGCCAGTCAATAAAGGAACCGAGGACTCGACTATGAACCTCTTCTCCAACTGGAGTCCATCGGAAAGAGCTTGAGAGGTAAATTGGACAAACGGAAGGTTTTCCTGAGTGTTGCTGAGAAGTTGGCGTTTCGTTTTTAGGCAGTCCAAAATATTCGCTGACTCCGCTTCAGCATGAGCAGTGGAACCTGGGAGGTATCTGCAAGAGCCCGAAGAGGAATGAGAGGTCGTCTCCTCACTTTCGTCTTCGCAAGGAAGAGATTCTTGATAGGCAATCGGAGAGGAAGAAGGTGGTGGTGGGCTTGCAGATATATCGTCCAATTCGCGTTCGTAGCCAGGAGTGACTGGAGAAACTAGACTAAAATCAGAAGACAGGTGGCCAGTGTGGATATATGCGCGTAAATTGGAGCTCGTAGTGAGTTCGGTGAGGCTTCCTTGGTCAACTAATGAGATTCCGATGCATGGCTCCGATATATCGTGGTGGCCTTTGGTACCAGCTGACGGAGAGCTGGATGGCGTGCTGGCGTTACTTGAGTAGCTGGAAGACGCAGACATCGAGTGACAGATGTTTGACTTCTCCATCCCAACCTCCTAGCTGATTACAGTTGAAAGATTAACAAGTGCTAGCTTGGAAGGAGGATGAACAACCAAAAATGAATGTTTTCAAGTCTCTTATTACGTACTCCCTCGACTGTCAACTTCGGGCTTTCAAGTTGTCGCGGCGTAGTGTAGGCTCGTGACCAGCCTGGCTTACTAATACCACGGACAAGTCGCGTAGTCAGACCGGAGAAATTTGGCAGGAGGAGCAAGGAGTTTGAAATTTGAGAGATGCCGATTGTGCCGGAGGTACTTGCGATCATACAGTTCCGTACGACCTTTATCGCTCGCTGCTCGAGACACAATTGAAAATCTCCCAACAGACTTTACAAGTGCCCTTCCAACGATACAGCACCAGCAAGCTCTCGAGGCCTTCTCGCAACACTTATCGTCTCGATGTTCTGCTTCTTGTTCTCCTTTCAGCTCGTGCTGTCCGCATAGCTGACAAAAGGATGTATCGTAGCCACGGAGTAGTTTCTCACAACCGCTCCGTCAGCAAAGTAGTTCGGGGTTGATATCTTTTGGCGGCATACCAAAAATATCCTTAGCAGCCTCCATCTCGGCGTCAACTTCATCGGTGACTATTTCGATAGCGATTGGTTGTAAAATGACACAAAGTTGCTCGCTCATCAGCATCTAGCACGTTGAGACACTGCACAAGGGCCTTGCTTCAAAAAAAAACCTTCTTTCCAAGGTAGCATGGAGGCCTTGTTCGAGATAGAGTGCAACAGGAGGTCGACGACTGTCATCCGAAGCCCACGAAGGATTTTTAAGACCGCAAGGATTTTTTCATCAATGTCGAGGCTCGAAGGATTGACAATCCAAATCAAAGGCTCAACAGGTGGCTGATATTGCGGCATGGGCAGTTGAAAGGCATAAAAAGATATCATTTCATCATCCTATTAGATGTTGTTCGATGGGCTATGAAGTTTGGGAGGCTTGCTTAAGGTGCGAAGTTCGAATGAAGGACTTGACACTTTGTCAATGCTGGACAAAATACAACGATTACCTAAACCGGCATCACCGGCATGTGTGAAACTTCAAACTCCTCGCTCGACCAGTCTGACTACGTCAGACACTTTAACAATATCAAAAACGTAGTCCAGACTGGTTACGAGTCTAGGCGTAGTGCTCTTCACCACTTCTTGCCTTGCTCACAACACGCAAGCACACAGTCACAGATATACCGCTCCAACGTATCGCCAGACAGTTTGTGATTGTTGCTGATTACTTACCTTTGCATTGCATTAGCCAAGCCATCTCAGCTTACAAGTTAACTTCGCTCCAAGCTCACCCACATGCGTGTTTGGTGCCTCATGAATAATCAAGATTACGATGGGCCAACACACGTTGGTTAAGTAAGTAGCCTATACAAGGACTCTGTCGCCGCATTCTGATGCGGCTGTCTCCAGCTGGTGCATTTTATCTTATCAGGTGTGGAGCAGAAGTTAATCTTGTTGAGTTATTTCACTTGTAGTTCCCTGTGGCATTGACAACCCTGGATGGTGGCACGCATGTGCTGCAGCTACCGTAAAACTGTTTCATCTTGTCAGGCTTGGAACAGAAGCTGACCTTTCTTAGTTACTTCCTGCACCCTGTGGAGCTGTAAAGCGTTGACAATCCTGGGATTGAAGGAGACAAATGCACTCTTTGACTTTCCGCTTATCGCCTGTCCATTTTGGTCACTCCGACTCACGGCGTCAATGGTTAGCAATATAAAATGGCCCCTCTTTGGCTGACTTTTCCTCTAGCAATCCGCTCTATTATCAACTGCCTCACATACCAGGTGAGGTGTCTGACTTGGATCCGAGCCCTCTGACGATGACGCGACTGACGCTGTCTTGCAGCTTAACCGCACTCAGCGCTATCATCATGTTCAACAACAACACCGAGCAATGCAACTGCACCTCCACGTAAGTTTTACCTTGCGACATTTCAATGACTCATGCTGGTTTCTGACTGTCTGCCAACAGCTGCAACTGCCAGGCTGGTAGCTGCGACTGCAAGAACTAAATACCACGCGCAAGTGCACTTGCCTTGCCGCGTATATAACCATAAATATATGTATCAGCTGTTTGACGTGACTTGTACTATTGTATTGAAATCCCAGAGTTGTTCCAGTAAAGCGATGTCTCTTGATAAAACTGACAGTAAAGACTGCATCGTTGTCTGAAATTCCGAATGGCCTTTGAACCTGCTACTTCAAGGACTTCGGCAATAACACCGTAACTGTCGTTTAACTTTGCATGGTGCAGCCTTATTCCCTGGGTCTAAACCAAATGAACGCCGAGGCATAAGTATATTTAAGCGACTTTTGATTCTCGAAAGGCCTGTTAGGCAAAAGAATGTATAACAAAAAGAGTGTATAACACGATAGCTGCATGCAGCTGTATGTTTTTTGATCGCAAGGAACCTAACTTAGCGCCAGGCCACCTCACTAGTACTGTGTGAATCCAGTAATGACATTGTTGTTAATGATAGATCCGATTTTTCCACCACTTGTCTCCAAACCAGACCAATCCCAGTTACCTATCGTGGCCTGTCAGAAATGAACTGAGGGAAATTGTAACTCATGTACCTGTGCACGATCCACTTCCACAGTTTACTGCGACCCTGTAAGCACCGCTGTTGGCCTTCAAGGAGGTGGTGCCAGGGGTGAAGTTGATATCCTAAGACAGTCCCGTGAAACTCTTGTCGATGTAAACTGAAACAACACATACAGAGATAATGACCCCGTTACCTGGGGTGCCCATGTTAGAGGGATAGCTCTGTAGGTATGTTATATGATTGACAACGGGCGAGCGTGGTAAGGCACACGTGCCTGGGTAACCAGAACGCCATAATAGGTACAGTTGGTTGCAGTATTGGCCTGCAAGAAATTCAGTCCACGATCATCATCATCAAAAACCACTCACGGTATATTTAACATTCTGTACTACACTGTTTGTCGCAGATGCGTCGGTCTTGATACGGAACGAGTATGCGCTACTCGTGTCAGTACAACTCTAATTCACCCTTGCGCTGTAGTCACCTGCTAACAACATTGTTTCCGGAAATCTTGATATCGGAGACGACGACATTTGACGAGATGGAGCCCTAGATGATAGATGTTTAAATATTTTAGTTCACAAATTGATGAAGTGGCTCACGATGGATATACCGTGACCGCCTTCACAGTAGTTGTTGGCAAAGGTGATGTTTGTTCCCATACCGATGGCCAAGCAATCGTCCTGAAAAAAGAAATACCTTGTAGGCAAAGGGATGTTGAAACTCAATCGTCAGACGAACCTGATTGAGGACAGTGCTGAATGTCCGTAAGTGTCCGTAAGTCGACAAAGTGACTAGAGGATGGACAAACCTATTTTGAATAATTAAATTACTACCGCCAACATCAAAGCCGTCGGTGTTGTGTGCTTTTCGGCTGGCAAGTTCAGAAACCGCAAGATAAATGAACGTGCCACTCACCAGCAGCGAGATTGCCGCTTCGCGAGTTAGGATAGTTACCCTGCGCTGTTCGTAATGTCAAAATAAGGCACCCCGCCTATAACATGCAAGCACGCACAATCATCGACAGTGACGCCGGAGATAGTGAGAGGCCCTGGATTTTGGACCGAAAAGACGTGGGCGGGAGAGTTTACAACATAAACGTCCTGGATAAACCGATCAGCTATCTGTCTGAAGCGAGGCGGCTCGAACGCTTACGTTCAAAGTGCCCGAGATCGATATGCTAGCGGACGCAAGGTTAAAAAGAAACGCAGTATAACAGTGACTAATGCGCTTACTGCATCATTGGGCGTGGTTTTGTCGTGCCGGCATTCGCACCTTGACCATCCTGCAACCGTGTAAGATGAAGCTTGCGAATGGACCAGCGTATTTACCCAGTAGAACGGCCCTCCACCATCCCACCTCTGGTTGTTTCCATTAACTGGGAACGTTAGGAATTGCCACAACCTCAAACGACCCACGTACAGGTAATATCATTCCCTCTGTTAAGACGGCCTTGATCAGGTTCTCTGAGTCACCTGAAGTAGTAGTACCTGCACTCACTGAACATTGAATAGGGGACCGGCCCAGCTCATGTTTCCGAACTGAATCTCGCCCACTAAAAAGAATCAGGGATGCGCAAAACAGAGTATCCGATAACGCTCACAAACGTTGACAGTGGTACCGTCCAGCAGCTGCAATTCAAACGTTTTTCCAGCAGGGACGGTGAAGGCGTTAATATTCACTGTCGTGCATTTGACAGCATTAGTAACGTCGTCCAAGGACGAGATTGTACCGATGCAGCTACTGCTGCTGGCTGCAGTGACTGCAGCAAACCCAGCCACGAGAAAACCAAGAGCTAACAAGGGAAACATGTTAATTAGTATACTGTATGAGCGAGTCTTAAATCTGCCAGAGAAACACGGCTAACGATACTTGCAAGAAAGGTACCCAGGACAATTGATCTTGCGCGCAAGCTCTTTTTTCCAATCTTATATATATGAAGCATATCGCTTAGGCAGCAGGCTGCGGCATCTTCGATTGTCGTTAGTCTCCAGTAGTAGCTGGCTCAATAGAAGACTGATAGTCAATATTGAGTTTCTGTGCTTCGTCATCGTAACTATATCGACTGTCAATATGTGTGCTTTATGTTAGCTACTGGAACCTACCTTCATATCATACTCTCGAGGTGGAAGGAATTGACTCACAGTGATTTAAGCTCAGGACACTCTCACAATATATCTTTCCGGCTAATAATCCATATTACCAGCAATTTCAGGAAGTACCTGGATAGAGTGATGAGGGTTGAAAGGATGACAACATGGAAGCACATGAACCATGGTAGTTACCCCGCGACGAACCCTGCATGAATGTACTGGTTGCAACCGGCGTCAAAAGAGGCGGGCATTTGAGCACAAGACAGCCGATAGGCGCAAGCCACCTCATGATGGTATCCAGTGTAACATTGTCACGGTAGTTAGGGATACTAGTGCGTCCGACATTTCTACCACTTGTTTGGACCAATCCCAGGTACCTATCTTGGTGACCTGGTCTATCAGGGGAGCTCTTGGAGTTAGAGATACAGCGCACCCTAGCACACCCGACACGCCAGAAGTAACGACCACGCGACTAGTTGAACATCATCGATGCCGGGCTTGCCACATTTTTGAGTCCTGCAACACGCCAGTCGAAAAAGAGTCTAGACCAGTCTAACCGTCATCGCCAGAGGCACTCTATTATAGAGCGTAGCGCTCTACTAGTAGATTCCGTTTTGAATGCACTTTCAAGCTGCTTTCAAGAGGGTACAAAATGTAGGCTAGCATCAGCTATCGAGTTTCCCGACGGCGATGGCAGTGAAGTGACTTCTGAGTGTGGCTGTGCTTCCTTTGCTCTTTGTCTCCAGCAATTTGGTCCTGAGCTCTCCATATCATCACCCCGATGTCCTACTTCCTTCCACACCTGCCCAGCGGCTGGCACGTTGACGAAGCCATCAAATCTGAAGAGGACCGTGTCGTCGTGATTCGCTTTGGCCACGACTGGGACCATCAATGTATGACGATGGACGAGACCCTCTACTCTGTTGCAGAGAAAGTGCAGAACTTCGCAGTCATCTACCTCGTAGATATCACCGAGGTCCCGGACTTCAACAAGGTGTGCATGTTCCACAGGTCTTATTCCACTTGCGCCAACTATCGGTCGTGGCACAATGGCACAGATGTACGAGTTGTACGATCCGTGCACCGTCATGTTCTTCTATCGGTTCGGTTTGATACCCCAGTTATAGTACAGAATGCGCAGCTGAAATATCGCACATCAGTAACAAACATATCATGATTGATCTCGGAACTGGTAATAACAACAAGATGTACGTGGCCATCCACCCTGCACATTGATCTATCTCAAACATTGCATCGCCTGCTGCTGCAGAAACTGGGCAATGAATCACAAACAGGAGGCACGTTATGATTTGTCTTGTAGGCCCACCTTATTGATGCGTCTAATCACAGCTGATTGACATCATTGAAACTGTTTACCGCGGAGCCTCTAAGGGCCGTGGTCTTGTCGTATCGCCCAAAGGTTTGTATTTGAATATCATCAGAATTGTACTCGGGCTCACCGTCACCACAGATTACTCCACCCGTTACAGGTATTAGACTTATCTCCGCGCCTTTCACAATATCCCGCAGATTATTGGCTTTATGTACTACCACATCTAGGTACATACTTGAGTAGTCCTAGTCCTTCTAGATCTCATCTAAATGAGAATATTTTGCACGTTTTATTTACAACGAGGATACTCTGCGATGAGGTTTAGAATTTCGAAGTTTTAGCCCATGCGGACGCGGCCAAATTGGGTGTTGAGGGGTCCGTGTAGGTAACTCGACAACGACATTTAAAAACTGAGCAGCATCTCCAAGAATTGACCCAATCAATTCAGGCGAAGTCGGCTCCGTTTTTGCCACTGCTAGCCTGGAGGTCGGGTGTTGCACGCGCCGAGAAGTACTGGAGAAGGGAAGCAAGAAGGAAGTCAGAGAACTAATGCTTGGATAAGACTGACGAAACAAGGTAAAGGGGTAAGTATTCTGAACATGATAAACAAAGCGGCGCACATGCAAGAAGCCTGTGAGTAGCCATAGAACAGGTCCACCGGTAGACAGTTGGGTTAATTGAGACTTGGGTTGCGCATATGTGAGTTGCACGATGCAGACGAGGAATGCACATGCACAGCTAGCGGCCATAGTCACATGGTGTCGATGTAGCTACACTCGTGCTTGTTTGAGGTCTTGGGTAGTAACTAGTCACGTTGAAGTTCGATATTCCAAAAATAGCCTGATGCTTCTCGCCAATAGTACAAGCCTCAGCACATCCCAAGCTCATGCAAAGTCGTTACTTCATACTCAAGGTCCTACAAGCTCTCCCCGTACTGAGCCATCACGTCCCTCAATGATGCCTCATCCCCAAACCGTGGTTGAAAGTGCGCAGTGAACGGTTTGGGGTGCGCAATTACCCCATCCACGAAGCCCATCTCATCAATCAGGTTCTCCGGGTCTTGACTGATCTTGAACGACCACAGGAGGAGCGCGATGTTGATAAAGATCGAACGATCCGCTATGTACCGCCCGGGGCAGATTCTGCAGGTATTCTTCAGCAGGGTTCTACTCGGTTCAATATCAGGCAAGATTGTACCTGCGTCCAAAACCATATGAAGGGAACTTGAGGTCGTCCCGGATTTTGCCTTCACTGTCGAGCCATCTCTCAGGATCGAACTGGTCAGGGTTGGGGTAGACACTCGGGTCACGTGAGATTGCCCTGTTAAAGGGTGATCAGCACATTCTTTTGACTAGAATGCATATCATTCTATACCAATGATTGCCAAAGACAATAGCGCCCTCTGGGATACACATGCCTTTCTGCTCAAGCAACCATAAGAATCGAGAAATAGTGCCGGAGCAGTGGAAACGTACATAAACGATATCGGCCGATGCACAGTGAGCAAATCCAAGAGTTGTCACAGGCCTCCAGCGAAGACACTCCAACATGAACGCTTCAATCTGCGGAAGGAAATCGTAGTCGTCGAACGTGGGAGCTGTGACGAGCGGGTTGAGATTCATTCACTAAGATGAGCTTTGGCATACCTCTGTCACGACCAACAACGATATCCAGCTGCTCTTGCACTTTCTCTTGCGCCTTGGGATAACATGCGGAAGCCATGACAACATACATGATCGCCACAGCAGTCGTGTCTGAACCGGCGCCAAACAGCGATCCAGCGAGATAGGCCATTTCCTCTTCCGAAAGCTTGTGTGAAGACTGGTTCTCAAGAAGGTACCGAGCAAACGAGGGACCGGCTTTGCCAGTCGCCTACGAAGAACCGGTCAGGGGGTGTTTAAGAAAGATGTCGAATGAACCAACCAATTCTCTTGAAACACGATCGAGTTGATCATGGAAAACCTGACTCTCTTCTCTTCGCCATTCCTCCAACTCGGTTGTGTATCCCGGGACGTATTTTAAGATCGGGTAGCGCTCTATCAGGAACGCCCCAGGTCGCATGAGCATCTGAAAGCGCTTGAGCATTTTGTGGACGACGATGATCTCGGGAGCATTGATAGCGGTAGGCGTGGACTTCCCATACATGACACGCAAGATGACCGAGGCGGCGTAGCTTGCGTTGGATGCGTTAAGCGGCTATAGAATATGTCACGGAGTGCTACACACCGATTCGCAGCTGCTTGGTGTCCTTTAGGGTTATCAAGGATGTCAAGGATAACATCCCGGGCGGCGTCCATCTGGATGGGCGCATAGGATTCTGCAGCCTTCGCTTGAAGATGAGTGTGTGCTGCCCTGGACGAAACAACTTCAGCAAAACAGTTCGGCAAAAGAAGATATTGACACAACTTGCGAAGTCTCCGGAACTGCTCTCCTGCGGGAGCGAGAATCATGCGTAGCCCGCGAGACAAGATCTCTCCTGCTGCAACCGCACGAGGGCGGTCCGCTAGCAGACCACCTTCTTTCTCCATTATATCATTCGATTCCTGTGCAAGTGAGTATGAAAGTGCACGGTGGCCAGTGTTAGAACAATCTTACCTGATGTCTGCCAATGATGACCATGACCTTGCCAGGCCCGACCCGAAGCGAGATGATGGGCCCGTAGGTATTGATCCATTCAGCAAACTGCTGAGATTGGCT
The DNA here is from genome assembly GCA_016767475.1 of Suillus weaverae. Taxonomy (NCBI): domain Eukaryota; kingdom Fungi; phylum Basidiomycota; class Agaricomycetes; order Boletales; family Suillaceae; genus Suillus; species Suillus weaverae. The sequence goes on from MU179306.1 coordinate 683,418, forward strand.
GTAATGCATGTACTATTAGTGTCCACGTAGACCCAGAGAGTGCTCCAATGATGTTCTCACTTGACTTTTGGTAAAGGGTTTCCGAACAGCCAATATCCAGGAGGTCCTGGAGGAAGAGGCAGGCATGACCTTGATCGTATTTTAGCGCGGAGGACATTGCCGGCCAGAACGAGAGCGACCAATGCTCCTAGAGCTTTGAACCCGAATGACAAGTAGAGCATCGTCGAGCAGTCTATAAGCACAATTACGGTAACGTAGCAGAGGAATGAAGGATTATGAACGCGCGGCGCGGCAGCTCTCGTTTTATCTTAGACAGGCTGACAGAAGACAGTTTAAATTGACGGGAGAACAAACCTATTGGGATAGCTAGCCATGGCTTGTTCACGGTTAGTGCGGCTTTGGGAGGAGGATCTACATCAGTATCAAGACCTTTAGATTTACTGGCGTCGCACCGAGCTTCAGGATTACTTGATCAGGCCTTTCTGACTCTTGAAAGCCGAGAGGAGTCATGTAGGTCTCCCCATAGTGACCTTGATAGTAGAAGTCGTCGTTCCTTCTTTATCAAGAGTGAGGTCGTCCATGTGCGTGACATCTGAGATGGAGGCTCGGGCTTAGAACGAACGGAAAAACAACCTACGTTGCACTGTTTGAGTAATGAGTGAGCGGAAATCCATGGAGAACACACCTGCAACTCCTTGGCCAACCAAACTAGTCCAACTCCTTCCTAACGAAGTCTGATCGTGTGCCCTAGTAGCCATAGTATCAATATTGTCTGCAAAACCATGATCAGAGGGAAGATATATATCATTCACGTACTTGGCCTAGGTTGGAAAAGTTCTGATGCTCGATTGCCGAACATAGGCGGCTCCTTCTAGCTAGTAGTGCATCAACTAAGTTCACTTCGAACGTTGCGGTGGCAAAACAAATAAAAATACGCTTGCCAAGGTACCCGCCAACGAGAAAGCGAACAAGGCCACGGCCGCGCGAGGCGAGCTATTAACCACTGGCCACTTACGGAAAGTGTGAACTGCTGAATCATTAAACCATGCTCCCCATGTTGCACTAGCCATCAAGCCTCCGACACTTTGACTTGGGCATTTGCGGGCGCAGAGCTCGTTACTGTAGTGCATTGGTAGCTGTCAACCGCAGTGGACAATGTCGTAATTGACTAGCGCTTGACATGTTTCCAGTTTGACTTCATTGCTCGGATTTCTACTAATGTGCGTACTCATTGCGATTCAAACTTATCTATCTGGATTTTGTGCTGATGGAACCCGGATAACCTGACAGTACTTGGTGTCACTTGTGCTCTTCGGCTTCATCCTCCCTGCGTTCCTGACAGTCCTCGTGTAACTTGATTGTGGTATCATAGCATGGCAGATGATGTGGAATGGTGTCGAGCAGCTTTGAAGAGATGTCCCCCCGGTCATTCTCTTCGATCACAGTCTCTCAATGATCTCGCCAACAGTCTTCGAGAGAGATTCAGGCAGCGGGGTGTCCCGTCTGACCTTGATGAGTCTATCCAGCTCCATCGGGCCGCACTACTCCTTCATCCCCCCGATCATTCTGATCGATCGTCATCTCTCAATAATCTCGCGCTCAGCCTTCGACACAGATTCACGGAACGGGGCGTCCCGTCTGACCTTGATGAGTCCATCGAGCTCCATCGGGCTGCACTACTCCTTTGTCCCCCTGGTCATTCCGATCGATCGTCGCCTCTCAACAATCTCGCGATCAGCCTCCGACACAGATTCACGCAGCGGGGCATCCCGTCTGACCTTAATGAATCCATCGAGCTCCATCGGGCTGCTCTACTCCTTCGCCCCGCCGGTCACTCTGACCGATATTGGTCTCTCAACAATCTCGCCTTCAGCCTTCGAGAGAGATTCACGCAGTGGGGCATCCCATCTGACCTTAATGAGTCCATCGAGCTCCATCGGGCTGCACTACTCCTTCGTCCCCCCGGTCATTCTGATCGATCATGGTCTCTCAACAATCTCGCCCTCAGCCTTCGAGAGAGATTCACGCAGCGGGGCGTCCCGTCTGACCTTGATGAGTCCATTGAGCTCCATCGGGCTGCACTACTCCTTCGTCCCCTTGGTCATTTCCTTCAATCACAGTCTCTCAACAATCTCGCCAACAGTCTTCGAGAGAGATTCATGCAGCAGGGCGTCCCGTCTGACCTTGATGAGTCCATCGAGCTCCATCGGGCTGCACTACTCCTTCGTCCCCCTGGACATTTTAATCGATCGTTGTCTCTCAACAGTCTTGCCAATAGCCTTCGAGACAGATTTACTCAACGGGGCGTCCCGTCTGACCTTGAAGAAACATTTAGCCTGTTCTTGCAACTCTCCCACATATCTCATGCAGTTTCTCGTATGGATCTTACTGCTGCTAAGTCATGGGCTACCGCTGCCGAGGAGACAAACCATGGTTCCGTATTGGTTGCATATCAAACTGCATTAAAATTCCTAGATCAGCATGTCACTCTTTTGTCGTCTTCGTCACATCATTTCGATGTCATGAGGATGGCCACGGCGTCGCTTGCTGTGGACGCTTTCTCGTGCAGTGTCCGTCATAGTGCACTCACAACTGCTGTGGAACTGGTGGAGCAAGGCCGTGCAGTATTCTGGACCCAGTTGGCACGCTTAAGTTCGCCATTCGATGAGCTTTCCCTGCTTGGTGACACCGGCGCAGCCTTAGAGGAAGAGTTCAAGCAACTGAGCTTTCGCCTTCGTAGCGCATTCGATCGGTCTACTGAAGACCAGTCCCCACAAATGCGACAACTGACCATGCAATGGAACGATGCCGTTTCTCGCATCCGCATGCTCCCAGGCTTGTCTCGGTTTCTCCTCCCTCCCCTGTTCTCCGACCTACAGAAGGCGGCTGCAGAAGGTCCTGTCATCATCGTCAATGCTAGTCAGTACAGCTGCGACGCCTTGATTGTCCTAAGTGACCAAAATCCTGTCCACGTTCCAATCAATATCACGCGGTCCGAAGTCTCCGAGTTGTCCTCCGAATTTCAGTCCGTCGCAGGGCAATTTGGTTGTTCCGATCATGAGAACAAGCTCGTGGGCATCCTCCGCAAGCTTTGGTATGGTATCGTTGACCCTGTAGTCCAAGCCCTTAGGGTGTCGAATGTTCAACCTGGCTCGCGTATCTGGTGGTGTCCCACCGCTGAATTCACTTTGCTTCCTCTACATGCAGCAGGACCCTACGAGAGGGAGAGAGACAACTTGTCGCAGATTTACATCTCCTCTTATACTCCCACTTTGGCGACACTCGTTCGTGCGAGACAGCGAGTTTCTCAATATGCATCTACTCAATATTTTGTTGCAATTGGTCAAGGAAACCCGGGCACAGGGAAGGAACTGCGATGCGTCGCTCCTGAATTAGCCGCCATAGCTCAGCGTCTCGTACCCATCGTGTCATCCTTCACATCACTCCGAGACAGCCTCGCAACAGTGCAAGGTGCGCTCGATGCACTAAACCATAATCAGTGGCTTCATCTAGCTTGTCATGGAATGCCGCATCGGACACAACCGTTTGAGTCTTCCTTCACGATGCGCGACGGGCCGTTGATGATCAAGGACATCATCCGATCCAACTGGCAGAACCCAGAGTTTGCATTCTTATCGGCTTGCCACACTACCGTAGGTGATGAGAAGAGTCCCGACGAGTCGATCCATCTCGCTGCGGCAATGCAATTTTCAGGATTTCGCAGTGTGATTGGCTCTATGTGGTCTGTCGACGACGAGGTCGCACAGCAGGTCGTGTCTGCTTTTTACGACAAGCTGGTGGATGATTCAGGGAGATTGGACTGCACGCGCGCTGCGGTGGCGTTGCACAAGGCCGTGAAGAAATTGCGGCGCAATAATATTCCACTGGAACAGCAGATCGTATTTGTTCACATAGGTGTCTAGTCTGACTCAGGCTCGATTCGCTATTTTATTGCATTCTCTGTGATCCTAATCCCTACTGTCTTACCTATATCTCGGTTATTTAAATCATGTCTGCATGATGATTTTGTTGTTACATTCCCATCAATTGTTGTATGCCGACCATGCCCATATTATGATACAAGCCCGCTACTTGTGTTTCTCTCCTTAGACCCGGACAGACGGGATCTCCACAAATTAGATGCCCTTGAAAATGCGAACATGTGACCCTATGAGTGGCTGTGCCAAGGTATTAAAGCATCACATTCCCAAATGGAGCAAAGGGTTCACAGTACTAGCAACATTGTTGCATTAGAAATCTCTGCTAATTAGCCTGTTTATGTGCATTAAAATGACATTATAGCCTGTGACTGGACCATGCGTCCGGTTCAGAAAAGTTCGGGTTCGAACCGAGGTTCAGAACCGGACTGTGGCAGCACTAACGGACAAAGAGAGTTATCAAACATTTAGTACCGATTTTGTATAGACAGTTATACTAAGTGGCTCAATGATTCAGCATGATCAATTGTATTGACAATTGCTGTCGCATCTATCATATGTATCGTATCTCTGAGCCTATCCGAGCATATTATCTGAGAGATAACTTTTATCAGCTAGATTTGTTGACTTTCAAGCCGCATCTCCACCAATCGCATGAGTGCGCTACTGAAGTCGTAAGTGTTCCGTAACGCGCATAAGTGGTTTTGCAGATCCGGGCTCGACACTCTAAACTTACCCTCAACATTCACGTACTTACAGGCTTGTCAATACATCTCCACCAATCGCATGAGTGCGCTACTGAAGTCGTACTAAGTGCTTGTAGGTGTCCGTAACGCGCATAAGTGGTTTTGCAGATCCGGGCCAGAGTACTCGACACTTACCCTCAACATTCACCCACTTATAACAGGCCTGTTAATATGTAGTGACCCGGAGCTACTTCTCTTCGGAGTCCTGCATCATGTCCGTTACCACAAAGGCGTCCCATCTG
>MU179306.1:698804-717285 GCA_016767475.1 Suillus weaverae
CGTACCCTCTATTCCCTGTCATCCCTCTCATCCACGGATACCCTACTCGACCCATGCCAAGAGACTTTATACCCAAATATCTTCGTCGTGGGTGATGCAGCTGATGCGTTCGACGCGATCAAAGCTGGACATACAGCGTATTATCAAGCGGAGGTTGCCGCCCGAAATATCCTACGCCTCATCCGTCGAGATGAGAAGGTTGGGATATTGGCTGAGGACGACTTAGATTCGGAGCTCGAGGAGTATGCGCCTGGGCCTCCGGCGATTAAAGTGTCACTTGGTATGACGAAGTCGGTATATGAGGTGAACGGGGTTGTGGGCACGAAGAATGATGGCGTGGAAGATTTGAATGCTGCTGTAATGTGGGCGGCGTGTGGGATGCCGGATGTGAGCGAGGAGGATATGTTTGCGTAGTTTGGTTTTTTGGTTTTGGGGCAGGATCCAAAGGGCTTCGCGCGTTCGTTCCATTCCGCATAGTATCCCTTCGCACCGACCGCAGTGTTGTCTCCGAAATGCGTTTGCTATTTTTGATGAGTGGTTGAAATAAGGTTAGCCAGTGTGCACTAGATTAGTCAGCTTTCCGACTGCCTAGTGCCTAGATCGCCTCCCTACCATGACCGGCCTCAGCCTCAACCCACACGAGCAGCAGTGTACGCAGACTACATCAAGTCATACCAGGCTGGATTGCCATGTTATCAGCCGTGACTCGAGTCTTGTTCCTGTTGATACGAATTTACGAAACGCTGCAGGCCAGTTTAACAAATCAAAATCCAAAGTGTCCACGTACTTTCTCCCCATGGCTATCTTATTCATCCTAAGGACATCCTCATATAACTACACCATCAGCCAAAGTTTACTTCGTTGTCCTCTCTCTCAACTCTCTGCAAAGCATGGCAATAAAGAAGCCGCAAATTCGACGTGGTATCAAAATCATCACTGAACAAGGGGCCACATGAGTCCGTCTTGAAACCAACAAATTCTCATCGGCCTCTTTCTGGTCGATAATCAGCTGGGCTTGACGCGGGAGGTTTAATGTGGCCCTGACGTAGTCATGACACGGCACTGACCAGTGACGAAGCACTGACGCGGCACAATGAGCCTGACAAGGTCACCTGGGGACGGTTCTCTGAAAACCAACATTAATACGGGAGGTACACTACTAATTCATCCATACACGAGCTGTACAAGCGCGGAGGACAAGCATTGTAACTGCAAGGCCTGTACATTCAAATATTCATCGACTATGAGTATTCAAGGTATCTATAATTCGCTTGGAACAATATATGTAACATGGCATTTGAACATGACCCGCGACCGCGCTGCGTCACGTCCACCGCGTCATTTTAAATATCACCTGGCCCAAACGAGTTACTCCAGACAGCTGTCGCGTCGCGTCAGTGATGGAGGATCCGATGGATTCTAATCCGCTTGCCAGCACTTTCTTGACAATGTAAGCAATGGTATGGCATCGAGTATATAAGTATTTCAGGAAGTCTTACCAGCAGAGAAAGCTTACAATGGCACCTGTCGCAGTCTTCCCCACTACCGACTTCGTTACCGCACCCAATACTCTCCACGATGTCATCGCTCAGGCTGCCCACCGGTATCCGTTACATGAACTTGGATTCATAACCTCCTCGGCACATGACTCCTCCATTAAGACAAAGACCTTCAGCGCGTTCAACCAAGATGTTCGCAACCTTGCACGGTCCATACTCGAGTGGGGCAAACCCAGAGGCTCAATTGTCATCGTGTACCTGACGGAGCACGAAGATAAGATGGCTGCTGTTTGGGCGTGTCTGCTAGCTGGCTATCTGCCCTGTTTGCAGCCCATGCTTAGCGCCCAACAGGCGCACAAGGAGGGTCATGTCGGCCACATCAATAACTTGTTTGGTTCTGCAACTTGGCTGACCAATGAGCTTGGGGTTGCGCAAATCAGTTCCATTCCTGGTCTGGAAGTTCACCTGCTCTCTGTCGTAAAATCTTTAGGGGAGAAATTTACCGTTGCAGCCGACTGGGTTGCATATGAGCCTAAGCCGGACGACGATGCCATCCTGTTCCTGACCTCTGGGTCGACAGGGTTCTCGAAGGCAGTTGTCCACACGCACCGCACCATCCTTGCTGCATGCCGTGCCCAGGGGCAAAACTACGGCCTGACGTCCAAATCTCAAATCTTGAACTGTAAGGCACACATCATTTAAAATTTCTTGTGAAATTGATAATGACATCCCAGGGGTCGGATTTGATCATGTCGCAGGATTGTTGGAGTTCCACATCACACCTCTGCTATATGGTGCTTCTCAACTTCACGTGTATGCATCTGCCATCCTTGCTGATCCTCTCCGGCTTCTCCATCTTATCGACGAAAAGGTACGTCAACCCTCAACCAAAGCTTAACGTTTCTCTCATCGTTCTATCTTTAGTCAATTGAACTGTTTTTCGCCCCAAACTTCCTACTCTCCAAACTCACCCATGATCTAGAGCAGCGCACCGACCTCTTTGGGTGCTTGGACCTGTCCTCCATCAAGCGGATCAACAGCGGAGGCGAAGCAATTGTTTCAAAGACCGCTCAAGCCTTTGTTGCTACGATGAGAAAGTTTAGCAAGAACCCCTCTGCCGTGTCCTTTGTGATCGCCGCTGGGTTTGGAATGACAGAAACTTGGTAAAGATACTTTTAAGCATATCGCTATCTCAGCTGATGAGCCTTTGCAGTGCCGGATGCATTTACAATTACCCTGTGGATATCCTCGCAACTAAGCCTCCTCGTGAGTTCCTTGATCTCGGACGCCCCATTAGTGGTTGCGAGATGCGCATCGTAGACCCCGCAGATGGCGCCACCCTGCGCCCCGACGGGGAGAGTGGCGAACTTCACATTCGTGGACCGATGGTGTTCGTACGCTACTACAACAACACCGAGGCTACGTCCTCCAGCTTTGTTGAGGGCGGTTGGTACCGCACCGGCGATGTTGGCATCATCGAGAATGGCGTCATGCGCCTTAGCGGTCGTATCAAGGACACCATCATCATCCACGGCGTCTCATATGGTATTCCTGAGCTCGAAATCAACCTCCAGACGGTTGAAGGGGTAACGCACTCGTTCCTCGCTGCTGCCCCCTATCGCGCTCCTGGTCAGGAGACCGAAGGGTTCATCATTTTCTACTCGCCAACTTTCGACCTCAACGGAGCAGATGCCTCCACGAAGCTTTTCGCCACGCACCAGGCCCTGCGGGATATCTGTATAAAGATGATCACTTTGCCACCTCAGTTCGTGATTCCAATCCCTGTGAACCAGATGGAGAGGACCACTCTCGGAAAACTGTCTCGTGCGCGTCTCATCAGTCGCTTCAAAAAATGCGAGTTTGCGAAGCACATCGCGCGCGCTGAGGAGCTTCTCAGCGAGGCCCGAGGTGCTACCTTCATTGCCCCGTCTACCGATACGGAAAAGGCGCTTGCGAAGATATATGCTAGCATCTTCGGCGTCGCGGAAAGCAAGGTGTCGGCGAGCGACAACTTCTTCGAACTTGGCGGTACTTCCATTGATGTCATCAGGTGATTAAGTCTGTCCCCGCTGTAAACCGACCTTTGCTAACACATAATCTCCAGGCTCAAGCGCCAGAGTGAGAAACACTTCGACCTACTTGATATACCCACCATGCAAATTATCAAGCACCCCTTTGTCTCCAGCCTGGCCAACTATGTCAACGCCTTGCTCTCAAAGGGCAGCCAGATTGAGGAGTATGACCCCATTGTTCCCCTCCAGCTGACCGGAAACAAGACACCCATCTTCTTCGTTCACCCTGGTGTTGGAGAGGTTCTCATTTTCGTCAATCTTGCCAAATATTTCCAGAATGAGCGTCCCTTCTATGCGCTCCGTGCTCGTGGCTTTGAGCCCGGCCACCCCCTCTTTACTTCCATGGACGAGATGGTTTCCTGTTATGCCGCAGCAGTCAAGAGGACCCAGGCGAGGGGACCATACGCCATCGCGGGCTACAGTTACGGTGGTGTTATCGCGTTTGAAATCGCTAAACGGCTCGAGGTCATGGGCGAAGAGGTGAAGTTCGTCGCTCCCATCAACATTCCTCCTCATATCGCCGGCCGCATGCATGAGATCGACTGGACTGAAGGCATGCTCAACTTATCGTACTTCCTCGGTCTCGTGTCAAAGCATGATGCTAGCGATCTTGTCCCTGTTCTGAGACCGCTGACGAAGAAGGAGCAGCTCGAGGTAGTATGGAAGTTGTCGCCCCCCGAACGTTTCGTCGAGTTCCAGCTGACGGCTGAGAAGCTCGCCCACTGGGTGGACATCGCTGAATCCCTGATTGGGTGTGGGAAAGACTACAGTCCATCAGGCTCAGTTTGCAAGTCAAATATTTCTGACTTTAGCACCTCTTGCTGACCTGTCACACCTTTCTTCAGCTGCAGTTGATGTTTTCTGTGCTATTCCCCTTTACGGCACCAAGGTTGACTGGATCAACAACCAGCTCAAGTCCTGGTCTAACTTCAGTCGCGGCAAGCCATCATATATTGACGTGCCTGGGGAACACTACACGCTCATGAACTTTGAACACGTCCCGCAGTTCCAGAAGATCTTCCGCGGTCGTCTCGAGGCTCGTGGTCTGTAGAATGTTGGAGTGGTATATTCCCATCATATCTTGTCTTCCAAAGTCAATGATTTATTCAACTATACTTGAAATTTCCGACTCCCATACCTATGCAAGCAGCAATCGTACTGCTCCTCTCGTAGTATGTATTACACTAGGAAGTATGCAATCCGTTGGTCCTATCTAGGCTCCGGAACAATTCCAGGACGGTGTGCAACAGCCTGTTGCGCGTACTTTGACCCTTATTACGAACTTCTCAGCCTTTCATTAGTGTTTGAGTTGAAATGTTCATAGACTCTACGAATTTCAAATCTTTCAGCACCAATTCTATCAGGCGGTGTTGGTGTGTTTCCATCCGGATCACACTCGGATATCACTGGACGACCTTTGATCATTCATGACGTACTACCGTATTTTGGTTTTCAGAAGATTCAGTAGCTAGGGTGCTATCATGGATAAGCTGAGAACATTGGGCAGTCCTCTTGTACAGTCTTTTTCATGGTGCATGAGCGTAGATGGATGAGTTCGTGCAAGCTGTAAAGGTGGATTATACGCAAGTTCAGAAACGTGATTGGCATATCATATGATAACGATCAATTGGCCTCAGAACTTCAATGCAAATCATATTCAAATTGACACTACGTCACAGCTCTCCTTCACCTCTTCTTGCGCACAACATGCTAAGCAAGCACATCAACATTCGGACTCGAAATGCAGCAGGGAAAGAAAGGCTCACTCGGGTTCAACAGATGAAGTCAGTCCCAGAAGCGTTCACGACACAGCAATTTTTACAGGGACATGCTTCGTATGATATGATCGTTCCTCGAGGTCCGCAGAAAAACCCAAAATCGTCGTCGTTGTTCCAGCCTTTGAGGCCCGTTGAGCACCCTACGGTATCTGTGGATATCCGTAAGTACGCGGTCTGAGGTCTGCACTCAGGCTGCAAGAGTACTCACTAGGGGAGCCGCAGGGTAGGCCCATAGGTGTTAGCACCAGGTCTTCATATGCGACAGCTACGCCAGCCATCGCTGCGGCAGATATGATAATAGTGGTGAGTGAGGTGAATTTCATAGTGGAATATCGGTGGTGTTTTCTGAGCAGAAACGTCGAGTAGACTGGCTTTTATAGCAAAGTATACGGTGCAGCCAAATGCTTGCCTCGCCGAATGCTCGGGAACAAAATAGATGCCAGCTCACGCCCCGTGGCGTAATTTTCTTTTAGTTTTAGAGCAGTGATACGCAAATTGACGGTGATCATCCACTTTCGCATGATGTGGCAGACGCGCTCCGCGAGTTCTTTTGGTACGAGTGTTGGGTACGGCTCGGTGAACTTCTGTCAATAACGATGACTTAGTCAAAATTTTCACATTTGCAGTGATGTGGCAGACGCACCCACGGATCATATGCATCTGAAAATCAATAATCAAGCGAATTGTGGGATCATCGCCAAGTATTGCGACGACGAGTAGGACCTGGTTGAACATGCTTGTGACAATATCTGATCGGCCTGAGCAGTATCCGAATGACCTTTTGATCTGAGTATATTGCTCGTCGACAAATAAACTGGACGAAATAAATGAGCGGGGCTCCACAGTCATGGACGATGGATTCCAGTGGACAGTCCCCACCGAAAACACGCACTCGGGAGTGTTCTTCTGCTGCAGTCAGTTATGCAATGGCAAGGACGTCAAGCCGTTGAGCTGCAGACTAATGGTGCTTCAGTGGCCAGTATCCGAGACATCGTCGTAAACGCGTCATGGCGCATGATCATGCTTGTACTAGACTCTAGAGACAAATAGCATCCCGCGCTCGCATTGTGAAACTATGCGATGACGAGCGTTGAACAACTTACCCAGCAGCCTAATATATCATTCTCGCTTGCTTGTTCCCCACGGCAATATACACTCGTTCGCGAAAGAATAAAATGGAATTGAGCGGGGTCCCTTCTAAGAGTAGCTAGGCTAGTGGTTGCAGTGGTGTATCACCGTGTATGTTGCTGATATGTAGGGCTCAGTTATGGAAACTTATAAAACGGAAAATAGCAGCTCATCGTGTGTTGTGTGGGTTCTGTTGTAGATGAGCTTTGCCTGTAGCGGACAAGTTGTTAGTAGTAGTGAGGGCTATGAACTTAAATTAGAAAGCGGGGCATATTTAAATTTTACAGGCTAATTCAAAGATCCCCAATGCCATGGTCTTGAACGTCCTCTTTTGGCAGAAGGACGTCCAACGGTCATCCCTTTAAATAAAGTGAAATCAGTCAAATCCAGTTCACCCCTGACCATCGTCCGAAAACTTGACACTATACGTGTTAGACACGTCCAAAACACGAACAATTACCTCCCCGTGGCTTGATTGACAATGAACGACAGTGAACCACTCACACCATTGCTGTATCCGAGTCGCCCCTCAACAAACTTATCCCCATAAGTCGAGTCTCACAAACTTGCCGAATCTTTCAGCCACTATCGGTACCGTCATTGCCTTGCAAGCGAATAAATATGTAAGTGGCGTTGATAGTCAAATATACGACGTACCAGCTGATACCAGTTTGGTTGGCATTTGGACTTTGAGTGTCATCTGGACCAAATGGCGTTGCACGGGTTCGACTAATCAGGACATCGTGACGTACGCTAGATAGACACGTGTAAGTGGGCAGATTGATGTGAGTTGATGGGACGCACCAAGTATATCATAGTCGGTATGCTTTTGAAGTTTGAATTTGAATCGCTGTTTTGGTTCGCAGTGCAGAATTCAATTGGTGCTGCGTTCGACTCATCGGGATGTTCTCGCGTAAAGTATGGCTAGTATGATCTTCATGTTTGTACCTTGGGATTGTCGTTGCCCTGATCTTGGAAAAGTTATGTTCCGAAGCGCCCGTATGTCAGTGAAATTGACAAATTCGTTGCATATAGATGAAATGCCATCCGTGGGCACTTTCTTTTGCGGCTTGATCCCTGAATATGAGCATCGCTTGTGGCGCTATGCTACAATTCTCTGAGAGCAATGGTCGAGAGATCTTGGGGAGGAGAAACCAATGGAGATCTAAAGCCTCGTCTTGAATCCAAGAACTATAGTCTTTGTAGTATATCTACCCCCAAGTTAACATACAATGACAGTGGGAAACATGGGTCAAGTTTTTCGACATACATCATTTAGCACGCGCGCGGGATAGAAGAATGCCACAGGCGTGAACTCTAATACCTGCAATATTGCATGGAACATTCAACAATCTGAGCAAAGGACGATGGCACGGGAGTGATACGACCTGAGCGCCGCCGTTGTTGAGCAGGTGAGATTCAAGTGGACCGATTCTAACTATGCTTGACATCCCCATAGGCTAAACCGATGATCAATCGATGATCAAGTTGCAATCAATTGGTTAGTTGGAGAGAAGAAGACGAGTGAATTAACACTAGTACAGACCCAAAATCAACTGTACTACAGTCCAACCTACTTAGGACCACGGATGCATTGGATGGTTGAGGTTGGCTTACTAAGCCACACCGTTTTAGTACCTGAGCGGAAGCCAGGTGGAGCAACACTCACACAGATTTGAAGTCACCCTCATCGTCAGCATACAGCACTTTTGACACTCACATAGCGTACAAGATACGATTCCTCACAGAAATACCTGCTTCATCGTCATAACCTCCTTGGATGTCAATCGCGACGTAGTGGTACCTCTTGAAACTTATCAAGCGTAATAATAACTTGCCTATTTTTTGCAGCGTTGTGACTCCGAGTCGTAGTACTACGACCGGCCATCTGCGAAGTACCATCGCCAATGCCGTACTATACCATACCAGTAGAGGTTACATCTTCTAAGATATGGGCCTCTCATCATATATCACAATTCCTGCCTTTTTGGCTCTCGTTTCTCTCGTGATCGCAACGATGTGCTGCGCTCGGGGCACAGTATCAACATCAACACATTCACTGTCTAGGCTGGACCTACTGACCAGTTGGGCCATGGCTACACACAACGAAAATATGTGTGCCAGTGGCTGCCCATCCCAAATCAGTACTCAGGCTACCAGGTACGTGGTCAGTTTGCAGCGCGCACTGCGCATTAAGTGGTTCCGGCGAAATCAAGGTTTTTCATTTATACGCATTAGAAGGGCGTAATTACTAATTACCCACCACCATCAGTGATCACGTCGACATGGCAGGTGGTTTCTGGTGGAACATCAAGAATTCCCTAATCTTAGCGAACTCATCATTAATACCACTGACATAACCCCGCTCAAAAGCCACATCCCTCAAGAAAGAGTGGAAAGGCTATTCGAGACGAATCTAGAGCATGGCAGATTACTCTACATCCCGCAAATCAACCTGTCCTGCTACTATACAGAGCGCTAAAGCTTGCTGTGGAAAGGGTCCCCATCGATTGATACTGGTACTCAGGGCGACATTGGACAGCGAAAAGGTAGTTGTAGAAAAGAGAAAGCTCGACGACACACTGTAGTCCCGTCGAGCAGCTGTTGTCCGGCGAGCAAGAATAAGAAGGGCCGACGCCATTGACAACTTGTCGACTTAAAGCTTAACGACTCACCCGAAGACATTACTCCAAACAGTCTAATCCTTTTTTATGCCTCGGTGCACCTCGCATCACCCAGCATCGCTGTTATACAAGCGAACACACGCACGCTGGCCGGCCGCCCATCCTCCTTTCCACTAGGTAGATCGAGGTCGGAACTGGAAAGTGCCTCGCCCATATAGTACAACTTCGTACAGAAGCTCCGAACAGTTTCTTTCCACCACGAGGGTCGGTGGTTTTGGGTGCCTCACCCAACTAGAGCCGTGTACAGTCGTGAGCGTCAATGAACCTCGTACCAACACACCGGGATTCACATGGCCTGGGGTGGATATGCACTGTAATCCGCACAGCAACCCTTTACGTATCAGACGTCGTGATATTATAATTACCCAGTACAACAGAGATTAGTGAAGACGGAAAACAAGATAAAGTGGTAGATATAAATAATAATAGATCTGCCCAGATGATAACACAGCACATCACAACACAAGCGATAAGGAATAAGGCGTTCACAAAGGGGCGCGGGTGCACATAATAATCAGATGACATTAAGCTCCTCAAGATGATGGCGCAAAATGCCATCACGGACGCCGGCCAATACAGCCTGCGTCGCCTTCGTATCCTGTGTGAACCAGTGTGAGCACAGGACAAGAAAATAGTGCCAAAAGGTAACGCACGATGGCAGACGTCTCATGGCAAAAGAATGTCCGAGGTCTCGGGGACAATCGTTTCTATCAAGTCCCAATCAGTAAATATTTCATATCAAAGCCCAAGACGCAACCTACGTGATAAGCTCGGAACTTTTCCTTAAAGTATTTCGTTACGTTTTCCACGTCGTTAGGTGTACTTCCATAGCTCGGTACGTAGGTTGCTACTTTGATACCCGCTGCGAGAGTTTTCTGTAGAATGTCCATTTTGTTGAGGAACAGGATAATGTTCGCACGCGCGAGGAGGGGATTTGAGCAAACTTCTTTCCAGAGGTATATCGAGTCCTCTAGTCGGTTAACTTGTCGGTCTTCTTCGAGGACTTGGTTGAATGACAGGGGTGCAAGGAAAATAATAGCTTGAACTACAAGTAATGTTAATGAACGTGCCTTTAGATATGTCGTCGAAACTTACCGTCGTCGAAGTAGGGCACCCACTGGGGTCGCATACTTCTACTACCACCGACGTCGTAAATGTACCACTCTGAACCTGTTTACACATGTCAGGGAGACTGCGAAAGGAAAAGAGTAGGGTCACATACCATTATCTTGTAGGAAGCGATGTTCCTCTACACCAAATGTCCGTAATCTGGCCCGGACGATATCGGCTATGACAGGATGTCAGGTAAGGAACAATAAAAACTTCAGGGATGTAACAAACCTTCTGTAGGCTCGTAGTCCACCGTTGCAATTCTCGCCGTGTCAGTGAGAAAAAAACCAGGAGAATCTTCCAATCGGACCCCACGTCGCTTGAGTACTTCCCGAACGATCTCGTCCTCCCACAAGGAAATGATATCATTCTTGGACGCCGCAAGCACCAAAGTCGGATCATCCTTGCTTCGCCCGTCACTCGTCATTGGGCGACGCTGCCCAGTGGGATAGACCCGTCGTTCTAATGTAACTTTCTCCAAAACGGTTTTCCATCCGCTACCAGCCCGTACGCAGATCTCAGGCGTTCTTAAGGGGTCATAGTGTTCGGGGAGCAGTTGACGCGTAAGATTTGTCTCCATGGACAACAGGGGAAGAAGGCGCATTCGTGTACGTCGGTGGTGATCTGAAAGTGATGATGATGTAGATCCGGTAGGGGACCGAGAACGTGGACCTGATATTTCTAACTCATCCTCGACAATTGAGAGAAGCTTTTTCACGGAACTAAGTTTGCCTGGTATCAGATACAAGAAGTAGTTTGGGCCCTGGGGCAAATGAAGTTACTCACCCGATGAGGTTAAGTTGTATGATGGTCTTCCATATGAGTGCTTCGCCATGGAAGTAGGTCGGACAAAATGCGAGCTGGAAGTCTGTAGCAATACGTCAGATTTAAGTACTCGACTAAGATGCAAAATGATACTCACTTCGTAACATTGTTGACTTCCCGGACTCAGCTTGTCCTAATGACAGTGATGTCGATGTCAGTGCTGCTATGTGAGGAGAACTATCAAAACATGCATACCTAGTAGCAAGACCTTGATAGCCTTCTTCTTCTTGTCAAACAACTTCTTTGACTCCAGGATGCCTTCATCTATTTCCCGAGAGATACGCTGAGCCTCCTGCTGGCGGGCGATGCGCTCACGTTTCTCCTCGGCGGTCTCGTTGGGAGGTGGTTTGAATATGTTTGACCAAGCATCGTCTTGTACAGGCTTCAAGTTAATTGGAGAGAACCTGTCAAGAGAGGATCGAGAGGGCGATTTCGTTTGAGCCATGGAGGAAGAGAATGAAGAAAGAGCAAAGCGGTGCTGTTGACCTGTACCGGGCGCTGGCAAGCGCTAGCCCATTAAATCCAGAAATCACTTGGGCTTGCCAAGATCTTTGCCAGATCTTTCCTTTTCGAGGGTCCGACATCTTCTCGGAGTCTGCACCAAATGGGGAAGTCATAATGCGCCAATTACATAATTTGTACCTCGATGAATAATCTGAATTCGCATCATCATGGGCCGTGATCACGGCCAGTGAGCTCGTACAACCAATGTACTACTCTAAGTAACTATTCGTGCTGACTTTGCTGAAGAAAATCTGACTGTCAGTGCATGCGTATGGCACAGAAACCTTCACCCTTCAAGCTTCAAGGTCGTCTGACCTAATACATCATTACGACATTGATCGAGTACTCGGAGGGGTACAATGTTCTGAGACACCACTCTGGCTCAGTGCGGCTGCCGAACACGTGACAGACCTTCAGCGTGTTGCAAGTTACTCCGTGTCCTTGATACGTTGCAACAATGAACACGTTCAAGCTGGCGCCATTGTTCTACCGGTGAGTCATACCGGTTGCACAGCGTTGAAGCCTGCGTTGAGCCGCACTACGCTCAGTGACAGGTTATCTGTTACGTAGGTCAGCCAATCAGATACCCTGCATTGGTTTGCTCCACACGTTCCACACATTCAATGTATTAGCAACTCGTTATATGAGAACGTGCACCCCTCCTTCAGACTTTATTCAACGGTCCGAGCACAGACCTAGGCATCATCATCCCGATCTGCGGAGGAACGATTGGTCAGTCGAGCTGTCAGTGTTCATCAAAATATCACGTACCACATAGTTTGGCATGTCCACCTAATAAGAGTTAATATGTCAACCCAAAGACCAGCGCGCCCACATACCACTTCATGCATCCTCAAATCTCCCGCGACGCTACACAACATATACGCTTCCACCCTATCTAACCCATGCTCCGCAACCAGAAAAGCAATCATGTTCCTCACGGCTGATCTCGTCGCCTCCCTGATATCTAGCCGAAAAAATAAAAGCCACAGCCTAAATCATTATCTTATCTTCAAAAGCATGTTGCGTACCTGAGTCGATGCCGGTGGTGCAATAATATTCTCCCTCCGGCTTGGTATCAGCAGTAGTTGTGCTGAAATGTGGTGTCTTGGTGTACGGCTTGTCTTTCCTCACTGACAGCCGCACCGTGACTTTCATAGGTGTTTCGATTGCCGTTCCTACAAGGCCATGCAGATCGAGGTCAAATTTCTGATCGGGTATATGTTAAGGCCGATCTGACATACCACATACTTCTATTGACGTAACACAATTTGACCCCGGATCAGTAAGCCAACGGGGGGCGCCGCCGGCACCGGCACTCACCTCCATCCCCCTGTGCGGCATGACCATCCTGAATTATGACATGATAACAATTTTATAAGCAAATCATCGTCACGAATGAGTGCCTCACCCCAATGCTAAACAGTGCTCCCTCCACTTCAACTGGAAGAAACAATGTCGAACCCACCGTAACATGCTTCGTATCGATATTACCTCCCGTGTGATATGGCGGAATAGTGGAAAAAGCGCCATTCTTCTTCTGCGCGACCCCCATCTCCCCGGCAAACGGTCTCAGTGGTACCTTTATACCCTTCTTCTCATCAAACCACGCAAACCCCTCCTGCTCCAGTTTCCAGATCTTGAGCGCTGGTTCTGGAAACTCATCAGCAAGCAGTCCGAATCCCGGGAACAGCGCTGTCCATCCCCATTCGGGATTCTCGATGCGCAGAACATCAACTTGGAGTGTGTCACCAGGCTGTGCACCATCCACGAATACTGGCCCGTTCACTTGATCTAATGCTGCAAAGTTTATCGTTCCTAGAGTTACGACCGTTGACTCTGTAGTCACCTGCCCATTCGACGCGTCAAGGCAATCAAAGGTGATTTCGTCGCCTGATTTGACATGCAGTGCAGGGGGGATGCTGTGTGGGATGTGGGTCAGCGTTTGTGCAACAAGTCGAGATATTGTGTTTTATACCTGTTGTCCCAAGCGAGGTTAGCACACTCACGTCTTACGGAATGAATTGACATGGTTGTGGTTGTAGCTCAGCAGATAGAGGTTGAGAATATCCAAGCCCAGCATCCATAATCCCAAAGCACAAGTGTATTCGCACGTGCTATATATACGACCCCAAGTCAAATATATGTGTAGATCCGCATGCCACAAGTCAGATAAGTCATAATAGTAGTGTTGATGGGATAGCTGAAGTCCAGCTTGTGAGAACGCACATCCTAAATCAGGAACGTCGAAGGTGGACACTGGTAAACTATGCGCCCGGTTCGAACGCAGTCCAGTCGATTTTGCGTGGTAATGGATCATACCTTGCAAAGGAGGTCAGGTCCGATACATGGCGCATCGTTGGTCGTCCATGCGGACAGTTCCACGGCTGATCCATAGTGCTCATGTGCTGCACGATCTGCGATATAGTCCAGGTCAAAGCGATTCTGTTAAATTGCGTTGCACGGCATACCGAAGTCATCCCGTTCGCGCTGAGTGCTTTCCCTATCATGACGCTTTTACGACACGCACGCATGGCAAACATAGCTCGCGCCTTGGAACACCTTACCATTGTTCCTACGGGACGGTCGCGCAAGAGATGGATGAGCTCCTCAAGATCTGCACGTAGACGTTAGCATAGATTCTTTAATCAATTCACGACATCGCATCATACCTTTCGTATCGAAAACTGTGTCCTTGCTCACTGGCTGTGTTACAAGATGCAGCCTGCCTTCTTCATCGTCGTTACCGCCCTGACGGACAACTTCAAAACCATTCCGCTTCAGAACATCGATGTTTTCTACTGCTAGAATCTCATCTGCAGCCGTCAACTCCAGAAGCTTGGGTCTTTGCCGTGCCTCAGTCAGTTGTTTCATTGTGCCAGTGCACAACACCCACCTAAAAAGCCTCTGGGATTCAATAACAGTCGTCTGCTGGAGCGTCTCAAAGTTATACTTCTCATCCGCTGCATGCTGATCAATCACAAACAAATCGTCCAACCCTTCTTCATATTTCTGCCACCGAGTGATAATGAAGCCCAAGTTAAACTGACCGACCACCCGCATCTTGTTGAAGTCCGTCTTCGATATGATCCGGGAAAGAGCAGCAGAAGCCTTGGCATTATCCTCCGCGTTTTCCACATTAGCCGTGTCCAGTTCATCGCGGACTCGGGAAGCTGTGCTGGAAAGCTCTGAAGGAGCGGGCTTAGCCCGCTCGAGATACAACCACGTATGGCGGATCTTATTGAGATCACAGCGCAAGGTCACCGGCGGGAGATGGTCCTTTGGAGAATGAGTAGTTGGTGCGTTCACCTCGGTATCCACTAGAGTCATACTGACGTCATCTTCTGTGAGGTCAATGGTGTCACAAATATCTGGATTTGTCGTATGAGAGTCCGGTTCTAGAGCTGGGTGATCCTCATGTGCTAGAGGGAGGCGGTCGGGTCCCGGGTCCTTAGTATTGTCGAGCAAAATAGTAGTCTCCTCCGTCACGCCGGTACGGCCCGAGATCCGTCTTGGTCTATTCTTCGAAGTGACATTCACCGCTTCTTCGTCTTCCATCAATTGGTCTTGCTCTTCAGCACCATCAATCTCCTCGGATAAACTCCGTCGGGCATCTGTGTGAAGACGGTCTTCAGTCCGATCCACGGAAGTCTCGGCTACCTTGCTTCCGGCCCTCGCATATTGACTCAATGTAAACCTAAAACTGGCCCTCCCATCCTGTTCGGCCAAACGCAGTCTCTTCCTCGGACCATCGTCTTGAGGATCGCCATCCCCAGACCGTCCACGGTTCCATGAAGCATCCTTGGTGGTTAAAACAGTCTGTGCCGATGGTGCTTGGCTTGCGGACCGTTTTCTCGTTTCGTTGAGTTCCCGTGACGCACGTATACGATCAATGGCGCTAACAACTTGCTCGCGGGCAGACTCGTCCTCTTGATGGGATCCGTGATGATCGGCCACACAAGTAGCTTGTCCGTTGTCTCCGTTCTCTTCGACATCGGGATCGGGAAAAAACAATGGCTGTGGTGTTGCACCGATCTTGTCGGGTTGTGCAGAGGGTGACTCTGTTGCCGTCCGGTCTGTTTCACTGTGTGATGGCAACTCCGGCTCCGGTTCAAGAAGTGAACGGAGGGCGTCCATCATGATGGGCCCGTCTTCACGGTCCCTTTCGGCCGGTTGGCCGGGTTCTGATTCTGGGTTGATGTCAGCCATACGGGCAGAACGATTAATGGCTCTCGTGTGTTTTGTTTGCGTGAGCGAAGTCTTTGGCGTAAATGATGGGTGCAGTGTCGGTTGCTGTAATGATTGAGTGCCAACATCAAACGTCGAGCGAGACGAAGCAAATGCCTCTTCCAAAGCTGCCTTTGACAATAATGAGAAAACAAATATACAGATATACAAATGAACCCGCGTGTACCTTCAAAGCTTGAATTAGATTCTGCTCGCTGTGGAGAAAGATGGTTCGTTTATCGGGACTGACGTTAACGTCGCAGGCATCTGCATTCTAGTTAAGATAAGCTGTACTGCGGGAGTGAAGGACTCACGGGTGGGTAAGATGAAGTCTGCTATGATAAAGGGGGACTGGCCGACGTTGAATGATCTATATACCTCATTGAATGCCTTCTGGATCTGGGAATGTTCTCAATCAGATGTGGATACCAATGGCAACAGTTGCACTACCTTTCCAAGGTTACAGGGGCGCCCGTTGACAAAGAAAAATTGACGATCACTTCCTGTGCGGCCTACGCCTACAGCAAACTTGGAGATGAGTCCACGGACTTTGACGGTGGTAACGCTGGCGCTAAAATAAGCTGTATTCAGTGCAGCTGGTCGCTGAAAAGAGATAAAAGGAACAACCTCTCCTGGTCAAGACGCCGTAGGACAGTTTTCTCCGTTAGGACATCAAATGAAAGATCAAGGTCGACAACGTTGTCGAGCCCCTTTGACCCCCACAATGCTGTGACTGACGCTTTGATAGAGGGCGACCCGTCTGTTTTGAGCTGTATGGTTTTGCGGCTAGTTGAGCCATGAGCATCTCCGCGGGCACACGGAAGCAGAAAACGTACCCTCCCTCAGGTTGATTGCTCACAGCCAGTCGCACACCTCTATTCTCGGTTGCACAAGGAACCAGCGCGTATGCATATAGCAAGTTTAGCGCCTTACCAAACTCCCTCTTCGCGTTTCTTTCGAGCTCCTTACGTCGCACTGGCAAGGGTTTGAAGAGAGAGGATACAATAACAGTAGTTCCCCGCTGCACATGCCACCATTATGCTAGGAAAGATGTCGGGAAGTCTTACATACCTGTCTTGCGACCTTGGAATTTGAATTCCTAAGTCTGCCGTTCCGGTCCATTTCAAGTATGGTACCCATCGGGGCCTCGTTAGCGGTAGCAGTCGTGAGGGTGACTCCATCACTCAGAGCGCAAAGCGAGGATAAGGCTTCGCCGCGAAAACCAAAGGTCAAGACGGTTGAGAGGTCCTCAAAGGCAGCAAGTTTGGATGTGTGGTGTTTCAAGGCTGAGCGGCAATGAAGTGACAACATACAGGCCAAAACGATGAGGCTTACCGACACTGTCATAATCCTTTGGGGCTATGCCGCATCCATTGTCGATAACTTCGATGGACTTGAGCCCGTAGTTGAGAAACCGGACCTCTAGACTCGTCAGCTGTGCGCACAGGCGTCAATTGAGGACGTGGCGCACCGATATTTGTCGCACGGGCGTCAAGGCTGTTTTCGACAAGTTCTTTGACTGCTGTCTGAAGGTCGATGACTACCTGGCCAGAGGTGATCCTATGCACAGAGTGACTATCGATTGCTCTGATGGAACCTGGACTTGATGCTGTGGGATCAAGGGAACTGACCAAGTCTGCCATGCTACTACAGCAGTATACTGGTGTGGCATAGAACTTAACTCTGAAGATGCGAAATGCCGGAAACTTGACAAAACAAGTTAAAAATCAAGATCTTACGCCTGCCAAATGACTATTGATGGGAGTCCACTAGTGCTCAGTTGACCAACGGCTTTCTATTGTGCTACCCGATTTGGTCCTAATTATACTATCGCCCTGGGTGTATATAGACTCGGATCGGTGACGCCCTTTGTCGCTTCCTAAAGAGCTACTTGGGCGATTCAAAGGTAACCAACGACGTTCATCGATTCGTGCTACTACGCCAGCGTGGATAATTGTCAACGACCTCGACTCGACTCCGACGGCCAGCCAAGCCCAGCCAGGTTCAATCTTACTACTAGTGCGCCCGAGGCACCCCTTTCCTAGCATTGGTTCTCGGCAATATCATCGTGTGGGACTCACACGAGGCAAAGGCGTGTAGGTGAGTAACTTTTGACACCTTCGCACAGGTTAATTTCTCAGCCGAACTTCACCGAAACTGATTTTTCAAGCAGTGTTACTACACCAGACCAGACGGTTTCGAAGGTATGTAAGCGTCGGTTTCAGGTTCAAGCGGACTATAACCGGTGGTTGACAAAAGGATTAGCATTCAAAGCAGACTCACCCATCTTGAAAAGGAGCTTTTGGTGATAAACACGAGGCTCCGTTCACCCCGCACACACTCATGTCCTCATCCCCGTCGTCACACAACGAGATCCAGCTCTCAAAAGAGTTCCTCCTCACCCTCCTCACTGAACTATCCGTACTCGTCTTTCAAGAGTTCGGTTGCCAAATCCGCCTATTTATCCATGGTGGCGCAGTGATGATTCTACACCCAAACCTCTCCACATCCAGTTGTCGACGAACTACCAGAGATATTGACTATATACGTCGCGCATTTGGACATGAGTGGCGGAAGCGAGGGGTTTATGACGCTGAAGAGCGTTTGCAACGTTGTATTAACGCTGTTGCCGCCAAGTTTCGCATAGGGTATGT
>MU179306.1:721242-747414 GCA_016767475.1 Suillus weaverae
CATGGAGGATATTCCATCAGTAATCGTGACTTGTACGTTCAACAGGCGGTTGCATGCCATCTTTAGTACGCATGTTTTGTTTTCCGTGTTAGCCTTGTACTCGATACGAACGGTAGTATCTGACATTGTGCCAGTATGACTCAGTCACAGAGAATCTTTATTCTTGTTAGCAGAACATGTTTCACCTATGACCTTAAAAATATAGTACATCGGTGGAGATCTCGAGGAGTTACAGAGCGCATTGTGCGAGTTCCAAATTTCAGTGTAACATCGGCATATTCTGGCCCGTGATGGTCATTACCTCTGCGAGTGGCTTGTTGCACTCTTCTTCGAGAAATTTCTGCATTTTTCCCCGTTGGGCTTTACTTATTTGATCGTTTCCCTGCACGCCTGGCACAGGGATCATCAGTCAACATTTTTTCAGTGTAAAGGTGGCGTAACGTACAGACAAGAGAGCGCTCAATGCTCGAATACAATCGGCCCAGTGCCTCGTCGAGCGCCGCCTCGCCCTTGTTCCGCGCTATGCGGATTGCTGTCATGACTTGATTGACGAGCCTAGCATAGAGCTCCTGAGCATTTTCTGGACTGAACTGCTTCTCATTTAGACCCTGACAAGATCTTCGGTGATCTTCACGAGGAGTTAACAGTGACTATGCCCACCTTCATGCGTTGGAACATTCCCGGACCAGACTCACTTGCCATGGCGTGGTAATTGTCCGCCAGCTCCTCACGGAGCAGACCCTTGAATGATCCGCAGAACTCTCTACAACAAAACAGTAGGTATGTAAACGGATCATTGTCGAGATATGACCTCACTTTTGCATCGATAAAATGGCTGATAAATATGCCTCTCGTGCAGGGTTTATCATGTCCCACGGATGAATGAGATTGCATGCGTTGTTGATGCGCGGTGCGATCGTTGTCATTCGTTGGGCTCGGTTTTCTGCAAAAGCGTAATGAGGACTACCTTATTTCTGTCATGAAACACGTACTAATTGATAGGATAGCCATGTCCACCTTATGTGAGACTGCCTAGAATCAAGTGGATAAATCATACATCATGCTAGATAATGGTGCTTACCTCAACGAGCGACTGTAGTTCTGACCGGATGAATTCAGTGAAGAAGTTGTGCCACAAACTTTGCTGATGATTCAGATGATATATCTCGTACTGCAAAATGACAGACCTTGACACAGCACCATCTAACATTCCCTGCACGAGATCCTCGTTGAGATCTACAGATCCCCATTCACCCCCTCGGCGCATGAGTGCACGGTAGCTGTGCCATCTGTAGTTTTCTCCGAGTGTCTTGATGATATCAATACTGCGCTTGGCTGCCTGTAATGCAGTTAACATTTTGTCCGTATCACCGTGCACATGGGGAACACGAGGCACACCTTCTCCGCTTGAAGCTTAAGAGCATTCTCTAGCTCATTGATAATCTTGTCCATCTTGCCTCCTAAATTCTTGCGAATCTCATCAACAGTCTTTTGCGCTCAATTATGTTCACACTATGAAGTGGCATCAAGCAACTTACATCTTTGAGGCCATCTGCAAAGCCTCTTGCCGCATTCTCATAGGTCGTGAGCCTCAAATCTTGCCTTGCGGAAAGGAAGAAACTCTCAATTTCTTCACATAGCAAAGTAGAGCTATGCACGTGCGCCTTGATATCGGAAAGTGCGTTCCTGCAACCGAAATCATGGATATGCCGACGGAATTTTGGAATACCAGTCTACAAACATCATCAGTGGTATTCTTTTCTGGTCAAAAGCACTACGCACATCTTCAGGATTGGTAAAAACCAAAGGAGCCCTGTGACGGTTATTCGTCCCCATAAGTTGATCGAAATCCATGCTTCCAATACAAAACAGGAGTAGCGGAGGGGGTTCACGGGTAGGGTTCTAACCAAAGAATGAATTCGCTGCGATACCCTTCAAAGATCACTTGAAGTACCTGTTTGTTGATATTGTGGTATACTTGATGGTAGATCTGCAAAAAGACATCCCGTACATGAGCAGATCGTTGGTGCTGACCGAACACATGTCAATGAGCAGTTTTCAGGGCATTACGCAAATATACACACTGCAACATATGTGTCTTTGGCCGCTTTTGTCAGTTGCAATTGTCTAGCTGTCCGGTCTGTCTGTGTTATTAATTAAGTCAAATACGTTGATGCGTGATATGTAAATAGAAGTCAAACCATTGTTTTGTTGCATTGTATGCGCCCCATGATTTCAGACATTGCTACCGCACCATCCATTTGAGCCACCAAATTGCCGAACTCAATGTAGAGCGTGTCCACTTCTTTTTTTTGCTGATCCAGGTTGTCGCTGAGTCTGTCGATCTCCTACTGCATGCATAAATGACACGAAGTCAGTACTAACTTGAAACCTAGCTTGTGCACCTGATACATTTGCTGGATTACGTGGCGTTGCTTTGAGTCAAGATGATGCAGCTGGTCCTCGTTGATTCGCACCTAAATGTGTGAGGTAGATGAACCAAAAAAAATAATAGCGGCGACTTACGTCTGCGCCAGTAAGCACGACCATAAGTGACTCCATGCTTCCATCTATGCGAATCATTCGGCGTAAACTATAATGCCTGGGTACACAGGAAGTTCCGGAAAGTTGTTCAGGACTTACAACTTCACAAAGTAATCGCGCATCGCCTAAAATGTTATTAACAGTCAAGTCAAGTCAGACCAGCATCCTCGTCAACTTTACCTGGTCATCCGCTGCCCGCTTGATGTCTGCCACTGATACAGGTAATTAGCGGCGAGACGAGGTACCCCTCTCGAACAGCGAACCTAATATAACGACTTCAGCAGTTTTGAGGTATTCCTGAGTTCGCCTGGTTCTGCAAAGATACCATCAATGTAACGAAATCCTGACGATATTCATACTGTTATCGAACCTCGTTTTGTTCGCATCTCCAAAACCAGGGACATCCACAAGCGCGACTGCACCAGATGCAAGTACTTCGAATGCTCCATAGATACGAATGCTAAAGGCAAAAGTGAGGAAGCAAGTGGGTAGTAACTGCTTAGATTTCTACCTGTCTACTAGATGCCACTCCAACTGGAGGACCTCAGATAGTCAGCAGATCATCTACGTTAAAAATTGTGACGCACCGGCTCCCCCTCTACAATCTTTGTGTGTGCAGTCATATATGGCCGTAGCTGTACATGGTTTAGCCATTATGGCTAACAAATCACGATGTTCAATTCCAACTTTCCTGCAACTCTAAGTCATCAAAGCCTACACCATTCCTCTGAACTTCAGTTCCAAGCTTGGTTGCTACGAGCTCATGCTCAAGAAGTACATGTATATCTTGTCGAGGCGGTGGGAATGATAGTGCACGAAGGCTGCACCGAGAATTAGACAACTTGAATGAACGTCGAGATTCAAGTTAAACTTACTGAGGATACACCTGTTCCGGCAGTGACATGTCACATCAAGATTCAGCACCGTGTAATAGTACCGAAATGAGAATTAGGACTTTCCTCTTTCAACGCCTCCCATGCATCCATCGCAGGCTCACTATCATCGTGAATGCCATGCCCAATGTTCGAAGTGCCACCTCCGAGTACATATACATCTCTGTGTGAATCCAACGGTCACATTTAACGCGAAAGTAAATCTTCTCAGTAACACCATACGTACATGTCATCCAGCATGTTCGATAGAGTCTGAAATACATGATGATGTTCGCTGCACGCATGTCTGGGGACAAAGAAAGTCCTCACTTTTTTCCATTCATCTTTTCCAACGAATTTGATGATTGCTCTCCAAGCTGAAGGAGGCAAGTCTTCGTAAAATACTTCGGTCTGAACGGATGTGCAAGCTCTGCATAGTGCATAAAAGCGTCAAAATCGATCGAGATGGACAAAAAAGTGGATTGGATCCTGACCCCTAGGTGCCGGGTAAAATTAGTTTGAACTTTCAAGAAGCTCGACGGTTAAGTAATATTATAACGCGTACTCACGTCAGCTCGTGTCGATAATACAGGCGCGCCTAGTATTGCATTCATGGCTGTGCTTTTTCCCGCTCCAGTCCTTCCGATAAATGCCATTTTCCTTGTCCTGGGTTTACTGTTGCCGAGTTTCTGTGCCTCTGTCTTCCATCCTCGCAGGTCCTTGTCATACTCCTCTCGTCCTCTTGGACCAACCTTCTCAAGCTCCAATTCCAATTTCTTATTAGTGGCACATATGATTTCGTAACACCTACGGACATTGTCTGGCGATAGTAAGCGTATCTCCGACTCGGAGTCGATTTGGTGATCAACTTGAAGTTCAAGTTGTTCCCCTGAGGCCAAGACTGGTGCTTCAAGTTCGTCCATTGATGAGTTTGTTGAAGTTTGGAACCAAGCTCGAACTGGGCGCTAATCGATTGTACCTCATCCTCAAGGCACTGATGTGAGCTTGCGGAGGTTGTACGGAGTCGAAGATCAAGTGACAAGAGGGGAGTTGAGTCACACCTGCCAGTGGGTGGGAGCACCTCGCACTCGCAAAGTTCTTTCCGCATGTCGTCGGAGCCCAGGGCTGGGAAACGCATTTGCCATTGCTCTTTCAGCCCATGCCACCCACCACCTTCTGAATGGACCAGCATACTTGCCAGCATAAGTACCTAGTATTGAGTTTCCGCGGGTCTCAGATGACGTTCCAACACCTAGACTGCAACGGAATCCAAATCTATGTCCGGTGTACCAACTTGTACCGCACAAGTCATATATCCACTTTATTAGTTCTATACCGTACGTCATTCCCTAAGTTCTAAGTGCCTTCATGTTCGTTCTTCGATATTGCTATCTATACTTCCATATGTTTGAACTGATATGCACGACATCAATAATTTGTCGATTACTCTGTAGCTAAGGTAGGTAGCTAGACTACTAGCACCTGTAATGATGAGGATCAGAGAACACGTTAATAAAACGTTTCTGAATTTATGCATGTAAAACTTGAAGAGTACTTGGTTTAAAAACTTTGTAAACCACTGTTCAAAAGCTTTTTCTCCAGCTCGTTATTGCACCAAGTCGGTAGTTATGCTGGTATGGGCGATAGAGAATGTTTGTTACAAGAACGGAACATGTGTAGCATACATACATGACTCAATCATTGAGTTGACTGCAAGCAAAGGTAGTGATAATACATGAGGAAGGTGAATTTCAAGTCTCGAGAATAACCAAGTTCCAAACTTCACTGTACCATGGGCATACCCTGACCTACGATAGCCGTCACCTCTACCGGAGTTGTGTTGCGCTCTTTATATATCCTATTCGTGATGGTTGTCAACTCTGCCAGTGGTTTGATGTACTCTTCTACAAGGAATATCCGCATCTTCTTCCGTGTATCCTTGCTCATTTTATCGGTTTGCTCAATGCCTGACATGGATATCAGTCGATGCTTTTGGACTGAAAGCAGCACGCAACGTACAGCCAAAAGAGCGCTCGATGTGCGAATATAACCGGGTGAGTGCTGTGTTAAGTGCATCTTCTCCGTTAGCTATTGCCGCGCGGATAGCCGACATGACTTCATCAACGAGCCCAGCATAGAGCTCTAGAGCATTATGTGTACTGAACTCCTTCTCATTCATATCCTGATGCGAGACAACATTTTCGGCATTCTCCACGAGAAGTCAGGATAATTGCACCTACCTTCATTCGTCGGAACATTCCCGTGCCACACTCACTTGCAACGTCATGGTAATGCGTCTTGAGTTTGTCGTGGAGAAGTCCCTTGAATGATCCACCGAATTCTCTATAGCGAACCAGCTGTATGTAAAGTTGACGAACCACAAGAAAGGCCTTACCTTTGCATCCTGTAAACACACACTAGATAGCTTCTTTGTGCAGGATTCAACATATCCAATGGACGGATGCCGTTGCATTCTTTTTCAATGCGTGTCGCCAGTTTTTTTTTCGGTTTTCGTATCGCTCCGTCCTCTGCAAAGCAATGAAGGTCAACACTATCCCAATCATAGAATACATGCATACTGATGGATTGGATAGCCACATTACAGTGATCTCGAATCGCCTGAAAACCAAGTGAATAGATGACAAATGCTGTTGCATAACGGCCCATACCACGATGAGCGACTTCAGTTCTGATTTCAAGAGATCATTGAAAAAATTGTGCCATACACTTTTTGGACAATTCAGATGAACATATCTCCTGATGCAAAATGACGAACCTCGATACAGCCCCCTCTAACATGCCATTTACAAGGTCCTCATTTAGATCAGTCGATCGCCATTCGCCCTCTCTGCTCATGATGGCACGGTAGGTCTGATATCGGCAGTTTCTTCCGAGTGTCTCAATGATGTTGAAACTGCACTTGGCGACCTATACGGGCAATGGTTGATCAGTGTTCACTCGTGCATGTGAGGGGCGGGACAGACATTCTCGGCTTCAATTTGGAGAACTCGCTCCAGTTCGTCCATGTAGTCGTGGATCTTGGCTTCTGAGGTTTGCCGTGTCGCCTGTACAGTCTTTTGTTTGTGTTAAGTTGGTGTTGTCAAGTTACAATAATGTGACTTACATCCTTGAGACGGTCCACCAGACCTCTTGCTGCATCCTCGTAGGCTGCGAGTTTAGGATCTCGCTTTAAACGAAAAAAGAAACTTCTGGTTTCTTTATGTAACACGGTAGACCTATCGACAAGTGCATTAATATCTGAAAAAAATATTCCTATGACCAAAATCGTGGATATGCCGAGACAACTGTGGGATACCAGTCTAAAAATCATCAGTAACATTATCTCGCCAAAAAGCAAGATGTCTGATACATCTTTGGGATCGGTAAAAACCAAAGGAGCTCTGTGTCGTTTATCCGCTCCCAAAAGTTGGTTGAAATCTGTGCTTCCAACACAAAAAACGGGTAGTGGAGGGGGTTCATTGGCAGTATCCTAATACAAAGAAGACTTGACTGCAATGCACTTTTGAAAATCAGTCGAAGTACCTGTTTGCTAATACTGTAGTATACTGGACGGTAGAGCTGGAGAAAGGCCTCTCGTACACGAGCCGATCGTTGATGCTGACGTGACGCAAATGAGTAGATATAAGAACATAAAACGGGTATACACACTGCGATGTATGTGTTCTTGGTAGCTTGCTTTGTTCGCAATTGACCAGTTATCTCGTCCTTCTGTGGCATTGTGGAAATTCGGTCAGCTCACTGACGTGCTTAATGTAAATGGATACAAACCTTCTGCTGACGTTCCATATATTCCCTTAAAGCAGCCAAATCGTATGGAATTGTAGTAATGGTTTTCTTCTCAAGCTCTTCCAGGCTGTTGCTGAGGCTGTTAATCGCCTACAGCATGCATAAATGACACGTCAGTATTATCTTGGAACATAGCTTACGCACCTGAGACATTTCCTGGATTACATGGCGTTGCTTTGCATCAAGATAATGCAGTTGATCCTCGTTGATTCGTACCTGGTAACTACTATGGAAGCTAAACAGATCAAGGAAACAACAGCGGCGACGTACGTCTGCCCCGGTAAGGACTATCAAAAGTGATTCCATGCTTCCGTCTATTCGGATCATTTTTTGTAAGCTATAATGTATGAGTATACAGTTACGGAAAGTTGTTCGCAACTTACAACTTCGCAAAGTAGTCGCGCATGACCTAATAATGCAATTGATCAGTCAAGTCAGAACAATATTTTCGTCAAGTTTACCTGATCATCAGCTGCCCGCTTAATGTCTGCAACTGATATACATGATTAGCCAAGAGACAAGGCCCGCTCTCGAACAGCGAACCTAATACAACAACCTCAGCGGTTTTGAGGTATTCCTCAGTCCGCTTGGTTCTGCCACGAGCATACTGTTAGTGTGATGAATCCTGTAAATGTTTACACTGCTGATCAAACCTTGTTTTATTCGCATCTCCAAAGCCAGGTACGTCTACGAGCGAGACTGCACAGGATCCAAGTACGTCGAATGCTCCGTGTATACGAACACTAAAAGAACAGCGAGGAAGCCAAGCGGGTCATTGTATTTGCGAAGATTTCTACCTGTCTACTAGATGCCAGACAGATGACTTCGGCTGCAGGACCTCGAGTAGTCAGCATGACCACTCGCAGTTTTAAAAGTTATGACATACTGTCTCGCCCTCTACGATGTTAGTGTACGAAGTCAAGTACGGTCGGAGCTGTGCATGGTTGAGACACGTAATCAACTGCAATGTTCAATTCTAACTTTCCTGCAATTCCAGATTGTCGAAGCCTGAGCCATGCATTGGCTTCTCAGTTCCGAGCTTGGATTCTACAACCTCATGTTCAAGAAGCATATGTAAGTCTTGGTGAGGTGGGGGGAACGATAGGGCGCGAAGGCTGCGGCAAGAATTGGTCAGTGAAAGCCAAGATTCAGATTGAAGTCACGGATTACTGAGGATATACCTGTACCAGCAGCAACATCAGCACACAAGTAACAGTACAGAAAAAATAATCGGGACTTTCCTCTTTCAATGTCTCCCATGCATCCATCGCAGGCCCGCTATCATCGTGAATACCACCCCTGTATACCTCTCTGCATGCAAAGATCAGCTTAATGACAATGTGGAGCAAATCGTTCTGAGCGAATCACACATACAGGTCGTCCAGCATGTGTGATAGAGTCTGTGGAACATTGCGTTCACACTTATGTCTGGTACAACAGAACGTTGTGAATACCCACATTTTCCCAGTCATCTTTCCCAATGAATTTAATGCTCGCCCTCCAGACCGAAGGAGGCAACGCTTCGTAGATCACTTCTGTCTGGACAGATGTGCATGCTCTGTATAATAAAAGCGTCAGAAACGAGATGGGTAAGATGGTGAATTTGTGTCTGACCCCTGTCCGAGTCAGTTCAAATTAGTTCGATGCTCGACGGTTAACAACCATGAAATCATGCACTCACGTCAGCTCGCGTCGATAATACGGGTGCGCCTAATATTGCATTAATGGCGGTGCTCTTACCGACTCCAGTCCTTCCGATGAATGCAAGCTTCCTCAACTGAGGTATACTATTACCAAGTTTATTTGCCTCTGCCTTCCATTTCCTGAATCCCAGGTCGATGTCATGATCCTCTCGTCCAATCATCTCCAACTCCACCTCCAGTTTCCGATTAATACCAGAAATTACTTCATAGCATCTTTTTACTTCTTGTGGTAACGAGTTATGTGTCACGGATAGTTCTTCCATCGAGGAGTTCAAATGATGTTTGTGGGTTCGTCCAAGTCAAAGAGTTGAATGTGGGCGCTAATCTCATCCAAATTGCGGCAAGCCGCAACACCTCGTGTCATGCACATGGCTTTCCATGACACAACAAGCAATCGATAGTATTGCACAATGCAAAGACACGAGGTGGAAGACCAAACTGCCCATCTACGACCTACATGCATCTTGAAATCCGAAAATTCGACACTTGAACGAATCGACTCCAAGCCAAGTTAGCCAACCGTAGTACTGCGACTACTAGTGCTTAGATCCAAGGAGACCTGCAGAGTAGGTGCGGTCGAGCTTTGGCATGGGGGACGGTCCTACATTTTATCCTGGATGAGCAGAACTTGAATGTCCTATTGCTGCTACGAATTGCTAATGGATGACCACGGCCGCACGCCGCCAATGGATTAAGAGTGCAGCATTTTCTTATCCATACTGGGCTAATTAAAACTCCGATGCAGTTCATAGCCAAGGCCCTTGAGCCAATTCTACTCGTCAATATTAATTGCCATCAACCAACAACATGGCCAATTGGAGCAGCATCATTTTTGATGACCCGACGTCCGGCCATTCTATGCTGCCCCGGGTCGTTCAAGTTATGCAATGCATCTATACTACCGTCAATCCCGAACGTCCACCACCATTCACAGTGGACAGCTGGTGGCACTCGGTAAGCCTATCCTACCAGGTAGAAGAGTCTGGACGTGAGCCGTCAATTGTCATCCTCAATCTCCGAGAAGGCGAATCGGATGAGCCGATTATGAACACCCATTTCATGATCAATTTAAACACCATGCGTGTGCATGATAAATTTCGGGACTATCGTTTCTCGGCTCCCCAGGAGATTTTGTCTGTCCTAACACAGCTTAGAGAATACGTGAAGAGTGTTATCCAAGGCAGATGGGAAGCGAAAGAAGCGCAAAACCGCGAGACAGCCCGTCGCCTTGAGAAAGAGCGAGAAGAGCAACGAAATCGAGTCCAGGCGAGTAAATTACATAGTTGTAAGTGTATTGCAAAATTCATTCCTTCTTGATCACAGGACTTTTGTCATTATCTTGTCGAGAAAGGTCTGATCGATGAAGATGATGCGAGTCACTTCTCTATTGACAGTCTGCATTGTCCTGTCTGTTCAGCGAAGCAAACATCGTGCAATATGTGCAGAGTCATCTCCTGTTCCAATAGTGACTGTGAAGTCTCCTCTGCCATCCCCATCGTACGGTGTTCCAATCATCACAACACGGCATTCTGTACTTCATGTTTGGAGCGCCCAGGCTCTCTACCTCGTCTGGGCAAGTGTCCCACATGCGCACATTGGTTCTGTTCAACAGAGCTTCAATGGTGCATCGGGCGTCCAGTTTCTAATGACGGCCCCGGACCTTCCCCACAAAATATTGATTTAATCCGATCACACTCAGCGCGTCCCTTGTCCTGCCCGTATATCGCTTGTATGGATAACAGTCGGGAGAGCGGAAAGAATGGGCGTCGCTGCTGCAATACTCGTTGTTGGTCTCGGGTGGGCACCACAACGTGTCCTGAATGTATTACACAAGATAGCTTTGCCTGTCCCTGTGGTCAATACTGGACATGCGGTGGGTGCGAGCCGCAGGCTTCTTCCGCTAGTGGGATTCTCACATGCCCTGGGTGCCACCGGCGTTTCTGTTCATCGTGCTCACACATCAGGGCTTGCGAGCTGTGCGAACATGTGGAGCCTTGTCATGACTGTATCGATGACGAAAAGAGCGTAGAAGTGAAGCACACCATGTTTGAGTGTCGGGGCTGCAGAGGTCTCCTGTGCGAGACATGCACTGATATCGACGAGAAATCATGCTGCAGATGCGACCCAAGCATTTGCAAGCTCTGTGGATACGAAGAAGGCAACTCTGTCTGTGACGAGTGCGGAGCTTCGATGTATCAGTATGACGATGATTATATGGCTTACGATGATTACCTTTAATGCGGTGCATCGTGCCCGAACTACCTTGTAATATATTGTAATCTTTGTGTCTAATGTTACTGTAAATCTCGTTAGTGCCTCATACTCCTGCTAGATGCGGTGGTCTCGAAAGAATTCAACGAGCACAGTTGAACACTGCGATGTTGCCAGTCCTTTGCAGTCGCTCGGATTTGGATGCATGCTTTGCGCTCAGGAATAGGTGGAAGCCTTGGTCGCAGCATGCCTTCTTGCGGCAGTGTACAGCTTCACACGAAGTGGAGCGCTCCACCAATATTGTTAGACAAAAGATATGTATAAAATTCAAACTTTTCTGGCGAAATTAGCTGCATGTTACAACCAATTCGAGACGGTTTAGGTTCGTGAGTTCAACGCGTCTGACATTAGAGGTCTGATGCTCCTTCCTCGAAGGTGTGACTCCTGTGGTCCATTAGGACTCGATGAGCCAACTCAAGTGCAGGAAGATGTAAGATACATGCGTGACGGAAACCACATCAGCGAGGATGTACCGACGATATGTAGCATCACGTGCGGTCCAAGAGAAACGGGCCGAACAAAAGCAGTCTCGGGACAGAGACACCAAATCAGCGAGGGGTAGCAGGAATTATCATCGAGTGCGATATAGATGCGGGAAGCCCCTGGCGAGGGTCGCAAGGCAGGCAATTCGCAAAAGAGCGTCTCACGAGAAAGCAGGTCTGCCAGTTGCGGCATGAACACTTGCAGCTGTAGACTGCAAGGTTGTCAGGTGGTTTCTCTAACGATATTGAATGTCCCCGCTGGTGGCGTGTTAGATGTGCCATCGGATTGCGGGCGAGGAGGACGTGGTGGTTGCACCAGATACCTTTTAGGTATTGGGGGTGTGCTACCTGAAATGTGATCAACACGGGATGGATGTCCCAAGCTCAGGAAAACTTACAAATTTATGTACCTTGAGTTGCGAAGACGTCCACGATTACTTAAAGCTTCAACTCATTCCTCCATCGCCGATCACTAGCACTGGTGACTGGCAGTGCAATGTACACGTAGGGATTGTTGTAGGGTTGGAGTCGGAGGTTAAAAGGTTTATGCATCGTTTCATCGATCGAAGATTCAAACCTCCTGGCGCTGAACCCTCTAACTGTGCAACGAGGTTGCAACGAGGTGTTGAATTTCTAGCCAACCGGCGCACAACTTCCACAACCATATTGCAAGATCCATGAGCCCAAGTAAGTCGGTTCTGTTTCATGAACTTGTTGTTCCGAGTCGCGTGTCATTCAGAAGATTTTCCATCGATAAGTGCACTGTGCAAGATGTGTGGTAGTATGATAGGGTTGGAATCTTGTTGCCTAAATTACGTAAATACTGGGTTTCGAAATTGAAATACCGCACGCGACAACGCACGCGGCACAATGATACGAACATCGAGCGCGCTGCGCAAGCCTGTGCTCTAGGCTTCTACGTTGTACAAGGCTCAGAACTCAAATTTGCCAAGATCAAATGCATCATGCTGGAAATTTTTAAAATGGAGTCGAATCAACGTGAACGGTAAATCACCAACTGACTGCCACTGACACTGCTAGGTTCACGGACGCAGAGTATCGCTAGGTGTCGCGCTTTAGTTCCGTCTCAGGTGCGTGTATATAGTATGTATATTCGAATTCCCTGAGCCTCACGATATAGAAGGAACATCTTTCTCCCTTCTATCAAGGTCTGATCACGGGAGATTAGGACCTCACCCTGAACCCACTTTGCAACGAGGTGTTGAATCTCCAGCCAACAGGTTCTTAACTTCCGTAACCATATAAGTTCCGAGTGTCGTTCTACCGATCTAGCAGTCCATCTTCTACCTCTTGCAGTGAAATGTGCCTCATCAGCTAGTCAGGCGTAATGCAATAACCTGTGACATACAATCTGTTTTGGTGTTTGATCTTACACCGTGGCGGAACTCAAGTTATCTTGCACTTTAAAATGTTCAAGCCGATCTATATCAACTCGCGATTCCAAGGTTCTGTACCTACGATCTTTCCATCACATCCATCCGAAATGTTGCACTCATATCGTGATGTTTTCCAGACTTTTCCCACATATCGGAAGGGGAATGGATCGCCTCCAGTTACGTCTAATGTTGACCGTTCTTCTGAGTTCCTTGGCAGACCTGTCTCGCAGCACAAACCGAAGTTGAAAAGCCAGCCGGTACCCCAAACAATCAACGCTAGATCAGACTATGACAAGGAAACTTCATTGCTGCCTCTGGTTTGGGTCAGTGATCCTCTACTTTCTATCTATATGGCGGACAACATCCAACAATGGCACAGGTTGAAGTCCGAGACAACGTCATCCCGCCTCACGCTGTTCCATTTGCCTCGGATGGTCACGGTCCCCTTTTCATTGCTCGGGCTCATCTAGAAGTAAGTCCTCTCACTACAATACACCATTATTCGCGACTTATGAATGCAGGGAACATTTTGTAAGTCGGTTTTATCAGGCATCGATTTTGCTCATTGGCGTCACCCACAACAGTCCTAGGCAAGGCTGGCCGTCAGTTCACTAGTGGTGCTATCATCAGCTACGGAAGTCTGGATATAACGGTAGTAACTGTGACCTTTGAAATCATAGTTCTGCTGAGCATATGACCTAGGTGACCCGGTATGATGTACTCGTGTGCGCCGGACGGCTGAGTTGGGAGATCCCACATTCTTCTGGGACAGGCTTCATATGCCAGGACACCGCGGTTACAAAATATGACATCAACTGCGATCTTGAACCAGCTCTTATGTATCGTCAGGATACTCCTGAAAATGCCTCTAATCTCGACAGCAGGGTTGATAACAACCGGCGTTCAGCAACTCCCAACCCTGACTTCGCGTTGCATACCATGGCCCGGCCAATTGCTCGCAGCAACTCTAGATATGGCCATTCGTCAACCGAATCTTTAGACGTCAACATACGGAAAGCCCATGATACTTTCATTCCCCTGAAGTCTCCTCTTGAGATGACGGAGCGGTCACGGTCACTCCCTCCCCGGGCAAGAACTTCAGCCGAGTCAAGTTTTGATGCCAGGGCGGAACTGGGTATTTTTC
Organism: Suillus weaverae; assembly: GCA_016767475.1. Lineage (NCBI taxonomy): Eukaryota > Fungi > Basidiomycota > Agaricomycetes > Boletales > Suillaceae > Suillus > Suillus weaverae. Next base: position 735,463 of record MU179306.1, read on the forward strand.
GGTGTGACAGTGCACAAAGCGCTGGTGTTACTACAGTTATTACGTCAGGCACTCGCAGGCCTGAGTATGCGCCGGTGTCCCGCCCAAGTGTGGTATCGTCATCGAAACCTCAAGTCCGTCTCGATTGCACCAGTCCAGAATCTTACAGGCTCCCTACGTAAGTTGACACTGACAACTGAGAGACGCTTTCTAATGAGGAACCCTCACAGCGTGCTTAGCGCTGTTGAATACTCCGCAAGTGCGCGAGGCACTCCAACCGGTCCGTTCGGTCGATCTGAAATCACAGAGTTCCGCGAGGTGGCGAATGTCGATAGCTGGAGTGAATATAGCAGTCCACCGCCTGAACCTCCAGCTCAATCGGTGCATGCTGGTTTTGTCCAGGATGTTATACCGCTTCGAAGATATCCAAACACTGGTATCACTACCTCCACGTCTGTAAATCACCACACAAACCAGCTCTTGTCGAGTTCGGCAATAAGCCACTCGTTGGCAAGTAGTGCTATTGATCCTCGATTCACCAATTTGTCCAATCCCTCACCGAAGGACGACTCTCAGACTATCCCCACGCATTACTCACACAAAATGTCGAGTGATTCGTCACTGCCCCAACCATCTACAGTTTTCTCTCGCGATCCTTGGGCAGGCACCCCAGGAAGCCCTGTTTTGTGTCTCTGCACCCTCGATGACGTCAAAGACACGAGCAAATATCAGTCAAAACTAGCAAACTGTCCCGTACACTCTGCCGCAGACACGATCGGCATTGCTGCCAGTTCAGGCGATTTCGGGCATGTCGATCAGTATGATCAGCGCGCATATCCTGTTGCCCAGGCGCATGTATGGCAACGTGATGCGCAGCACCAGAAATACCAGTCAAAGGATAGTCCAAGTCATATTCCACAACCTCCTACGTTTCCATCCACCGATTCACCCCCAGCTCAGAATTCTCTCGTTAGTGATCATGCAGACGTTGATCTACGTTCCATGCAGTATTCACGCCATGACATGTCCAACAGTCCCTCTGAGACGGACGGAAACACGACCGTCTTGGAGCATATGTGTGGCTGTGTCTCGGAGCATGTATGTGACTCTGAGCATTGGCAGCTCGTCTCCCGAACAACCTTTGGCATCGAAGCGCAAATTTGTGATGGTGCTGAAAGCGATGCAGTCGCCAGCGAGCTTCCCACGCCGATTGCCATCAACCAGCTGAACACTGGGATCGTGACGGGCGAAGCCAAACTTCTGCCTTACCCTGTGCCACGCATCATTTCTGTGTCTGGAGACAACGAACAGGGACACAGTCTTGTCGCAGAGCAGGAGAGCACCCTTGAACGGGAGCTCATTCAAGAAGATCGGGTCGCAGTTACTGCAGTATCCCAAACTACAAATACGGGGGAGTTATCATCGGTCGTTCCCTGTCGCAGAACCCTGGTGGCTGAAGAATGCGTACCACTGTCGACTGTCACATGTACTCCGAACTTGCCTCCTTCACGCCAGCAGTCCGCTCAGACAATCTCATGTACCGACAGCTCAGTTACGGATGACAAGCTCCATGGGCACCGCGAGTACGCAGACTCATCTGTCCTCGTCTGTGCGTCTGTGGAACCCGAGGAAAACATTGATTCGATTCCAACACGATCCAGAGTCATCGCTATCGAGAACCCACAGAAGCCAAGTCCAGCATCAAACGATCTTCGGAACTCATCTTTCATTCAAAGTACATTGACGATAGCCGAGAGCCCCCCTCTGACTGTTGATAGACACGACGAACCCTACGGTCAAGACGTAGCCAGGGACAAGCCTAGTCAAGTCTCCCCGTACGTCTTTCTCGCGCTGTGTTTATCATCAACTACAATTGTCTAGCAGTTCGAAACTTGAGGGTGGGGAGGAGAATGTATCCACAGATCCTAAGCCCCAAACTTTGGAGGGCAGAGAAGACCGTCATGAAAAAGTGACGGAAAGCGAGGTTGAGCTAAACCTCACATCCTATTCCCGTACTGTCAGGATTGTTGAAGGATATACGTCGAAGTCTGTGATATTGGACGATGATAGGCGGATGGATGAGGGCGCCGACGGTGCCGCGTTGTCCCTGTCCTCTGTCAATCCTGGGTCCAAAGTCTCTCCTTCGTACGTGACATCCTTGAAGTATTTTTCCCTCCAATAAACCTCTTTCAGCGAACCGGGTATTCCGCAGGACTTGGGAACCAATCATGTTGAATCTGGATACGAACACCGGTCTTTGGATGTCGACACAGTTTCAAAGAGTTCGATTGAGATATCTAGCCATGATTCGACCGAGAGCAGTGAAGGGCACATCCAAAGACAGTCAGCCCCAATATCATCCCTTAGCAACGAGCGAGTTACTGATGATAAGCTTAACAGGGGTCGTGAAGAAGTAGACTCCTCTGTGCTGGTCCGAGTGTCCTTGGCACCTGCGGAGAACATTGGAACGCCAGCACCAGCCCCACCCAGGGCTGTCGAGAACACGCACAAGTCGAGTCTAGCATCCAATGATCTTAGGAACTCGTCTTTGCCTGAAGACACGTGGATGATGGGTCAGACTTCTTTCCCAGTAGCTGACCTGAAAGGCGGATCCTGTGGTCAATTTGTAGGCACGGATCTACCTATTCAAGGCTCCTCGTACGTAGATCCTACGCCGTGTTTGCCCCGCTGACATTATCCAGTACTCCGAATGTTTATGTCGAGCACGACAAAGTGCCTGCATCAGCAGATTTTATGCACCAGGATTCGGAGGGCAGAGAAGATTATCATGCACGTAAGGTGGAGAGTGAGGTTACGCTCAAATCGAAGTCTTCCAGTGCCGTCGAGAGTCTCAGGCAATCAGAGAGCGTCATAGTATTGAACGCTGGTGGCCGATCAGATGAGGACATTGACAGCAACATTTCATCCCCGTCATCAACTTACACTGGGCGCAAGCTGTCTCCTTCGTAAGTGACAACCCATTCAAGTTTGAGCCCCTTACGATTTACTTTTTCTATATATAGCGAACCAGGCGTTCCACAGGATGCGGGAATCAATCACATTCAGTCTGCACGCGAGCACCGGTCCTCGGAGATCAACGTAGCTTCAACGACTGTCGTGCAAACCTCAAGCCATCGCTCGATTGAGAACACAGCCCAGAGTTCTCTAGTTACTATACAGGGAGGACCCTGTCCCTGTGGTCAAGGTGTGGCGACAGACCAATCTTGTCAATGCTTTTCGTATGTGATCCCTATGCTGTTTATTTTTTCCTCAACCAAGGTTATCCAGCGCTCCGAAACTTGACAGCAACGAATTGGCAGAGTGTGCGCACCGGGCGGTGGAGAGCAGAAGAGACTGTCATGAACTGGAGACGGAAAGCGAGTTTAAGCTCAGCTTAACAGCGCATTCCCATTCTGTCAGGACTGTGGAACGATCCACGTCGGAGACTGCGGTATTGAAAATTGAAAGGCAAATGGATGAGGACACTGATGTCCCTACGCGGCCTTCGTCCCCAATAACTCCGCTGCCTCCTCGGTAAGTGATACACCATTTGAGCGCCTGATACTGGGATAAACCTCTTCCAGTGATGCGGGTATTCCACAGGATGCGGGAGCTGATTTTATACAGTCTGGATGCGAGCACCAGTCTTCCGGGGTCGACACAGCTTCAATTGCTCTTGCGCAGACCTCGAACCATGATTACTCGACTGAGAGCGAAGGGCATCGACCAGCCCAGTCATTCTCTTGTAGCGACGAGCCTGAAACAATCTCATCTGCCCACGTCTGTCTGTCGTTGGCACAAAACAATTCAAATTCACCGCCATCCATGGACGAAGCAGTCGAGAGCGTACAGACGTCGAGTTCGGTCTCAAACGAAATTTGGAATTCATCTTTCACATTGAAGACAGGCCAAAGTCTCGCTAGCATACACGAAGAACCCTATGGCCAAGATACGACCAAGGACCAGCCTAAACAAGGTTCATCGTACGTAGCTCCTACTATGCTGCTTTCACCCTCAACTAAAGACTGTTCAGCTCTCCAAAACATGAGGTCGACGAAGAGGGTGTAACAGCGGATCACATGCACCAAGCTGTCATAGAGTCGGGATGCGAGCGCCAGTCTTTAGAGGTCAACGATGTTTCAAAGACTCCTGAATCGGAGCACACCTGGAGTCCTGACTCGCCTGAGAGCAGTGAATGGCACACCCAACGGCAGTCAGTTTAGACATTCTCTTCTAACGATAAGTCAGTTACTGATGACACATCCGGCAGAGGTCGCCAGCAGGCACATTCATCTGGTATCGTCGTACTTCAAGTTGGGGAGAGCAATACAACTCCTCCACAATTCTTAGATACTGCAGTCAAGAACACAGAGACATCAAGTCCAACACCTGACGATCTTCGGAACTCACCGATGCCTGAAGGCACGTCAACGATAGGTCAGACTCCTCTTGCAGGTGATTACCTACAAGGGGCTCCTGATCATGATGTGACCAGGGACCGATATAATAGTCGAAGCTCATCGTACGTAGCTCTTACACTATATTTGACTTGGCTGAAATTATCTAGCATCCCGAAATTTGAGGATAACAAAGTCGACGTATCGGCGGGCTGTGTGCACCAGGCTTTGGTGACCAGAGGAGACTATCATGAACAGGAGATGAAGAGCGAGGTTGAGCGAAAATTGGCGTATCATTTCTGCAGCGTTGAAATTCTCGGGCAATCGACATCAGACACTGTGACAGGGAACAATGATAGGCGGATGGATAAGGACGCCGATGACACTGCGTTGCCTCTGTCCTCGACTACTGTGAGGCCCAAGCTGTCAATCTGGTAAGTAGTGCGCCGTTTGAACTTCTTACACTGGATTAATATCCTTGCAGTGAAGCAGACATCCCACAAGATGCGGCGACGTCTTCAGAGGTCATCACGGTCTTGACGACTTCCATACACACTTCGAGTCATAACTCGACTGTGATCAGTGAACACGTCCACCGACAGCCAGCCCAGACTTCTTCCTGTAGTGACGAGCTGCCCATCGATTACAAGATCAACCAATCGCAAACCACTGTCCCCGTACACCCGTTCTTGGCACCTGGAGAAAACAATCCAACTCTGATACAGCCCTTCGGCGTAGTAACCGAGAGCACGCAGCAACCGAGTCCAGCCTCCGACAACATTAGGAATTCACCTTTACCTGAAGGTGTGTCTACGACAGGTGAAACCTCTTCTCCGGCTACCCAGGAATGCGGGGAACTCTGTGGTCGAGATGGGGATAGTGACCTGCCTAGTCAAGGCTCCTCGTACGTTATTTCTACTTGTACATTGCGCTTGCTGTCGACTGAGAATTGTCCAGCACGCCGAAGCTCAAGGACGACAAAGAGGAGATATCGGCAGATTGTACGCGCCAGGTTATGAAGGACACAAGAGACTATAAATCCGATACAACCGTTGGGTGGGAGAAGGAGAGCCGGGTAGATGCCAAGGTCGCTGTGTCGATCTCATCCTCACCTAATCCTGGACTCAAGGAACCTCCTTCGTACGTGTCGTGCATTTTGAGGCTTACATTGGATTAAACTTCTTGCAGCGAAACCAGTGTCCCGCAGGATGCGGCAGCCAATCATGTCCAGTCCGAACGCGAATACAACTTTACAGAGGACATCACTGTCTCAGTGATGTCTGTGCACGCTTCGAGTAATTGCTTGAGTAATAGCAGCAATGGATACGCATATTTGGACAATCCTTCACAACAATCGAACAACCCTCCCGACACGATGAGCGTACCGCCGATGCACGATGGTCCCTGTCCACCTTCTCCTGTGTTCTACGAGGTACATGACTCTTCGAATTGTTCCTGCATGTCACGTCACGGTGTAATGTACGAATCATTTTTTGCTGTGCGAGAAAACTGTCCTGATTTTTCTCCAGTGCTCCCTCTGTCTTGAACAAGGGTGACTCTACGGCAGTAGTAGCCTGTGACGTCGTCAAAAAATGTTCAAGCGATGATGACCATCCTGCGCCATGCGCTGAAGGAACCCCAGGTGTGAAACCGCGACAGGACGATCACATGAAGGCAGAATCAACGGTCATATCTATGATTTGTGATTCAAACACTGTCCAAACCTCATCGAAGACGGAGAATCAAGACAACACTTCATGTGCTGCTGACACGAGGCAATGTGGCCCGTGTGCGTGTCCGACAGTCCCAATCCTGTCAGATGATTGTGGGGCGAGTACGGCTACCACGGCCCCTATTGTTTCTCCCTCGGCCGATGAACAGTTGACGCGAACTTGTGCAACCGATTGCGCACATGAATGTCCATCGGCCACGGGCTGCTTACCAGCCAAAATATGCTGCTGAAATATTACTTCCATGTGCGTGCAAAATTAATTTTGGCGATTTGGTGCTCATTATGACTTGTTTTCTGTGCATACACAGAAAGAAACAGACTCGTCTTTCGAGGTCTTTAGATGCGTTGAGGAAAATGAGAACGAACATGAGGAGTTTGGTATTGCACTCAAGGAGAACTCTACTGATGGGCAGGACCATCGTGAATTGAACCTTCGAGTTTCTTGTTTGCTGGCGCTGAGGCAGGCACCGACGTGATGCATTGTGGGAAGTTGGCGGGGAGCGCGAAGGTGCGCCAAGATGGTATAGGTTTGGTGAAATTTACCAGTTCGAATATGCATATGTTACCAGTACAGTTAGCGAATCGACTTCAGTAATTAACGGTGATGCTATCTTTGATCTAGGGTGACCGTGAGCTGTCCTAAGCGCTTCTTTGCGCGTGGTTGACGATATCATTGTAATAAGAAGGAACGACCTTCGATGCTACGGTATTGTTATTCCGGTGAAAATGTGGATAGTGCTCAATTCTTTTGATCTGTATGTATCTTAAATGCAGTGATGCGTCCTTGTTTGTCATTCGGTTTCTTCCCTGGACGTATGCAATCAACAACTAGATACGTATCAGCACGGAGATCTCGCATGTTCAACAGGCCACCGTTACTCCGAGGAATTACTGCGAAAGGTCGTTCGTCAAATATTTTGTACTTTTCAACAATGTGCCTGTGTTCCATTATGCATAGCCATCACAATCCGTGAGCCATATGACTGAAATCCACTCGCGGATCGAGCAGAATGACCCAACGCATCCTGGGAGCGGTACCACCAGAGATTGTATGTCGATGGGACCCAAAACAGAAGCCTGCCCTTTAATTTAATTACCGCCTATCTGTCATCTGTCCGAATTCTCATTGGTAGCTTGGAGCAGTGATTTCGTCAAGTGTGGCACTGTTAACAAGGGCGTGTCCCGGATGCATGGAAGTGTTGGTGAGATTAAAACACGGAGGCAAAACCATCGGTGTCCTCCATCGATCCCTCCCATCGGGCATTTTCAAAGATGCGGTGTACCAAGTCACGGGCGTGCTACCGGAGCGTATGACAATAATGATCAAGGGTAGCGTGCTCAATGTACGTGAGTTGGTTGTTGTGGGGGTGTTACGATATGATAGATGATTTGGGTACGATGATACAGATTGGAATGAGGTGGCGAGTGACTTTTGGAAGGGCGTGCATTGAATGCGTGTTTTGGACTGTTAGGGTGAGATGTTCATGGTTATTGGCGCTGCGGGAGAGCTGCCGACGAGTATCATGCGCTCATTTGGTCTCTTTCTCTTCCAAAGTCAAGATGGCGCCTGTAGCCCTCGTTCTGATTCCAATCGTCGAGCTGAAGCGCTCCAACAGGACCAAGGATCGCTGGAGAACTTTCATAAGGTCAATGGATGCTTCAAGGTATTGACCCGTGTCGGATGATGAATCTCGGACGGCTGATAGTGAGCGGCTTTGATGCACATGGATGTGCCTTCGGGGTGCGAACGAACTCGGGGTTCTTTCGCACTGGTGACTTTAGAATATCAGTCAACAGATAGCAAGATCATGTCATCAAGTAGCCCGCCTTCGAATCAGAGAAATCGGTCCTCCAAGCTGAGACAAAGAAACCCCGGTCAGTTTATCAATTGGACTAAGCAACTCGAACAAATGAAGATGACTGATGGTCGATGCCTAGGCCTAGAACGGAGATGGAGTGGCTGTGCAATGCTCTTCACTGCATGTGGCAGTGTCGAATATTATAATAGTCCCGGCGATAAGGCTTGTCAGGAGTCCGACGTCCAGACCAAGCTGCAAGCAACTTCAGCGTATTCAACTGTCGACAGCAGCTTCTCCGTCTTGGCATCCCAAATTTTAATATTAGATCCCGCTGTCGCGATTTTGGTTGGCTTGGGTGAGTAACTCACCACGTGCACCGACTGCCCTGCCTTGGTTGGATTCAGAGCCATGACCGGTGTGGCATTTCTGACATTCTCTCATCATTTGCTCCGCTCACCACTCTCTCACTATCTGGACTCCAGCACACTGACTCGACAGCTTGAGCGTGTCCTGTCCATTTAGTGAAGACTCAACGTTCCACAACCTCACTGTCACATCAATCCGCTTGCAATCATGTTGCCCTTTGGAGACAATGCTATGGCCTTCAATCCCGCAATACCCTCATCGTCTCGCCAGTCGTCGCTTATCTGAGCGCTGCTTTCTAGGTCCCATAGTTTAGGTGAACCGTTATACGAACACGTGATGATGTACTGCCTTCCAGGCAGGTGCACAGCACCTTCTACGAATCCGGAATGGCCTCATATGGTCCTATAGGGTGCTATCACAGGATTTTTAACCTTGGGGGAAGACGGGATGGTAGAGGCGGGGGAAGGTGGGATGGTAGGGGTGGGGGAAGTTGGGATGGCAGGGGTGGGGATGGTCGGTGCTTGGGGATGTCTGCGACGGAAGGCGGTTCTTCGACGGTATCCTGTATAAAGCCGCATCGCCCCAGCGAACAACAAACACTGGTTTAGAACAAAAAGCAAGATAGTGGACTATGTGCGCGGGAGAGCTCGGCGCTGGAAGTTGAGCAGGTTGTCGTTGTCTTGTAGGAGCCAAGACTGCTGGCGAGTCAACAGTTCTATCTGCTATGACCCCGTACAAACGCAGAGTGAATCACTCACGAAGAAACTTTTTCAGGGAAGCTCACGCACGATGCCTTCGGGACGATGTATGCAGGAGTTAGCCTTTAATACCTTCTCCACTATTTTTGGAGATGACGACGAGGATTCCTAACACCAGTCAGTGACTCGGAGTGGTCCCATCTTTTCTTACCTGAAGCGCTAAAAGTATCACTTACGGCAAGCCCTCCTTAGAAGAACGAGACACAGATGCGCTCTACCGATCAATGGGAGGGACGCACACCAAGCTGAGATGGTAGACGTTTGGTTGAGTTGATGAAGTTGGGCAATTAATTGTTTAAATCGTCCGCTAAGATGCATCATCCCGTATGCTTTTTCATATGCCCGCGGTGCTGTGCGTACGAAGTGCCCACCCAGGACCCTAGCTGACGGCATTTACATCACGTGTTGGCAGTAATCGTGACCTGGCACGAGCTATCTCCATTTCCGTGTTTTCCCTGCAGCCAGGTCTCCAGGGTGCCGCCAATGTACAGCCATGGTAGGTCATAGGGTAAGTGTACAATTCGTACGGCCAATATAATCATCGCTTAATGTTCCTAATCCTGATGCCGCATGATGGACTGTCAAAATACGCTCTCTTAAGGTTGCTGGATTCCTTCAAGTGACATGGCATAAACGGGGTCGTTGACACTGCATGCTGGTGTCACTGTGAAGGCGCCAATTATTAATCACCTCAACACCGTGCGGCTCTGCAACATGATACAGGAGTCTGTTATCACCACGCGAGAATATAACTAAGCTCGTAGGTGACTTGAATTCAGCAACCGGTATGACGTCAATTGCTTTCCCGCATATCTTATCCAGCAGTGTGTAGGATGGGAAACGCTCGATCTGATTAACAGTTGTCGGGTACTCTGCAAGGAGCGGGTGAATGTGTTTTCTTTTTCAGGTTTCGTCATGGTACGTGATATTTCATCTAGTGTTCAAAAGTATATTCGAAAGACAAATAGGCGGGACAAATCGTTAATCAATATCCTATTGTATCGCTACAGTAGCTGCGCACAAAGGGGTAACCCTGAAGACACTTTATGGCCCATAGCTCCCAACGTGAAGCACGGCGTTTCAACCTCACAGGCCATATACATCGATCGAAGGTCAACCGAGGGTCGCCACGTCTCCGGTTCAATTCAACAATATGATTTACTCAGCCGAAGAAGTCACATATTTCAACTTGGCTACGTCTTTCGTTATTGACATCAACTTTAAAAAACGTAGCAACGTCAATTCTTCCGCTGAGCTCATGTTGCGAATTTGACGGGAGAGTGGGCGAGCCTCTGTTGACCTTCAGTCGATGTATATAACCTGTATGAGGACACCTCATGTGGGTGGATGGATATACGTATCCCTTTGGACTATAGGCCTAAAATTGGGAATCCGGGATAGATAATCTAACTTGGATATTTATCCCAGTTTTAGGCTTATAGTCCAGTTTGGATGTATCATTATAGCATCATGGGCTCTGAATGATCGCAGTTTGATGGGTGCTCTATTACGAGGAGAACACACAAGGTTAGTATGTCATCAGCCAGATGGATACTCAGCAATGTGTACACAATATCACCAAACGTCCTGTGTAACATCCAGTGCAGCATAGGATAGACCTCAGAGGATGGACTCAGTGAAGGAGTCCATGCTCGCTGAGGATCAGGGTAATTTAAATTGACTGCATGAGTCATGAGGTGAAAGTAAGAGAGGAAAGGCGATAACGATGCAGAGGAGATGCCTACACTTTATATACCTGGCTCACGTCCACAATTTATTTGTGGTGGACGTGGACAATGAAACAAGTTGGCATTGTGAATGTTCTAGACATCGTTAGTATTTCACTGGACCTTCGTAGGCTTGCGGCAAGCCATCAGCTGACTCAGGACCTAGCCTGTAACAATAGCCACTATCATGATACCGTTTCACTCTTCGTCTTACCTTCATTGTCTTCCCCTCCTCTCATTCCCCGTACGTATGGAACCTCAAATATCAATATCGTAAGACTCGTAACATATGTTTCTGACGACTTTCCTGTTTTGGTAACTTCATCTAAGTCTGAGTAACGTTCCTTGCGATCGTACGTCCAATGGGACTCGAAACATGACCAGCATAGAGAGTCATGGCCATGTCTAAGCCGCCCAGAAAATTGGTTTTATTGTTGCAGTATGTACAAGAGCGAAGTGAGCTCTACTCCAAGCCGTTAGCTGTTGGACAGCAGAAATAGAACAACAATATATGAAGAATAAATGGGCCAAAAAAGTCACGGCTACAATATCAAACATTATGAAGGGAAAAGGAAAAACCCCGCAAAACAAGAACAAGAAAACCGCGTAACGCCTCTTGTTCATGCAAAACAAAACAATCATGTTCCGACCCTTCCTCCTCAGTAGTAGTCTCTGTGTCGCATTTAGAGTTAGATCGAGACCCCATAGACCTTGGACGAGACTTTGAACGAGAACAAGAATGGGAACGGTTTTCAGCGTGCCGCGTGATCCGCTGCTGCTCGCTAGCTTCCTCTGGAGCAAGCGGGTAGCACTGGAAACTGCGTCTCCGCTCTTCTAAGCCCTTCGGACTCGGGTCTCGACCTTTCTGGCTTTGATAATATTGAATCTAGTCAGCGGCGCATAATAAACTGAATGGACATAATGCTTGTCAAAATCCTTGAGGGTAGCAAAGACGAGATCTTTGGCAGGCTTCGAGAAATTGTTCCGGATGAGGAAGTAGGTGTAGAATGCGCGGAGATTGGGATTAATGTTTTACGCCGCAATGGCTTGTTTTAAGAGGTCGCGTGCTTTGTTTGACTGACAGAGATCAGCTAGCATCTGCGCTTGGCTGAAGGACGATCAGACAGAGACACAAGTGCTGTTTGCCTGCACTCACCGTCGACATATTGAATTCCGGTGTTTTGCTAAGAGCTT
>MU179306.1:755726-779620 GCA_016767475.1 Suillus weaverae
ATCTGTGACCGCAAACGCACAGCCAACAGTGGTCAATGACACAGCTGTTGCAGACTACATAGGCAGGGGAAGGACAACGAGGGGTGAGGGTGACAGCTAAGAGTCTAAGAAGATACAACTGGACAAGACATGAAGAGCGGACTCGTGAGCCTATTAATGCCGGGCATCACTAGCACCTGCTTGGGGTTCCGCATTCCGATGCTTGCGCTGCCTAGTAATAAAATTCAGAACATGTTCATATTTCAACAGAAAGCGGAGGGTTGCGTACATGATGTTACCAATGCGCGGGAATTTCCACCGTTTTGAGTCTACAGACGCTGCAGACCTATTGAGGATAGGAAAGCGTTTCCAAAATGACTTTGGAGGTGAGGCCAGGACTGGAGTAGAAGCCGAAGCAGTAGCTATTTGAGGATGAGAGGAGCCTTGAGGGGGAAAAGATGGGGAGGGGGATGGAGCTGCATCACGTGAGTGGATGGTTTCTGGAGGGACTCGAATTCCGTCCGGAAGCTCGACTGGAGGAGAGGTGCGGGCTGGAGAAGGGATTTCATGATGAGAGTGACCTTGAGGAGGCAGAGATGGGGAGGGTGAGGTAGCAGCATCACGCGAGCCTACAGCCTGAATGTATGATGGGAACTCGGTTCCATCTAGTAGCTCGTCCGATGTTGGTGTAGAAGAGGCTGAAAAAGAATCCGAGCTTGCCGCCGACTTGAAAAAAGGGGGTCAGATATATGTGCTGCTGTGTAGATAAGACGCGAATTTATTACCTGGTAGATGTTGGTTGTGATGTTGGACGCTGGGGAAACAAAAGACGGTGACACAGCATTCGTCATAACGATGGACTCCTGAGATATATCCCATAAAAAGATCGTGTTCTGGATGTCTCCAGTGGCGACAAGCTGGCAATCCGGCGAAAAGGCTACTGTGCCTACCTGAGAGGCATGCTGGAGCACACGACCAAAAGGTTTGCGGGTAGAGGTGTTCCATAACCGCGCAGTGTGATCCACGGACGCGCTGGCTATCAGCTCGCCGTCAGGTGAGATGGCCAACGAATTGATTTTTTTCGAATGTGCACGCAGTGGAAACCCGAGCTGTGCACCAGTAGGTGTACTCCAGAAGTAGATCTGGCCATCATTACAGGCAGAAATGAGACGACGACTGTCTGGAGACCAGACTATCGAGCGCACTGCTGCGCCATGGGAAAGTGGTTGTGTTTGCTGCTTGCCTGTCGCTGCGTTCCAGATGCGAACTGTCTGATCGAATGACCCACTCGCAATCTTGGTTCCATTGGGAGAATAGGCCACAGTACACACTTGATCTAGGTGATCGTCGATGTCAAACACAAGTTCTCCTGATTCCGCATCCCAGATCTTCAGTGTCCCGTCCTCTGAAGCAGAGGCAAATCTTTTCTCGTCACGAGAAAAGCGTATGCAGATGACCCAGTCTGTGTGATGCGACAGACATCTGAAGATCTCTCTCGTATCTGCGTCCCATACGATGATCTTGCCATCTTTCGCCCCACTCACAATTCTCCTTCCATCCATTGATACAGCCAGTCCAGTTGTCTTACTAGCGTGCCCCACCAATGAGTGTTCCTGTTTTCCTGTTTCCACGTCCCAAATTCGAACAGTCTTGTCGCTGGACGTACTTATAACTTGGAGTTTATTCCTGTTTTTCGAAAACACCACTTCTTGTACCCAATCAGTGTGGCCTCTGAGAGATCTGATTGGAGATAGGGATGGTTCCATGTGGTCATTGGCAAAGAGAATGAAGATTTGAGGGTAGATCAGTCGAGGGCAAGTAGATCAGCGTTAGGTAAAAGCAATCAGATGGCAATACATAGAAAAGGTTAGAGACCGGTAGAGATCTCAGCCGAAGAGCCGAAAGAGCCGGCACTTGTTGCACATGCTTAGAGCCTAGGGTGTCAAAAAGACTATGTGATCGATGTTCGACTCCCGTGCATCTCCTGTATTGGACTACCACAGCCACGTACTGGTTCCTGCAGCACTAACTTAACGCCCATATCTTCTAATCTTCATGTATATCTGAAGCCAGTATCACCGACCTGGCTGATGGGACGCGTTTCCTGACGCCCACCCGTACCGAGCCGCAGGACACCTCCTCATATTCGTCCCTTGTGTTACTCAGACTGACGGGTCCGTCGTGCTAAGGGACTGGAACTCGAAATCGGTTCACCCATCCGCGTGCAACGCCACAGCTGCACACCGGTTTTCCCTTTCCGCGCACACGACATGCTGAACTGCCAGGTCAGACCGTAAGTGACACGGCGGAAGGCGAGCAAGAGTGTATGGGGACGTATCGCTGCGCTTATGCGAGTGACAGAGACAAGGACTAGGGAAGGATTTGGATATGAAGGTTCCAGGAGAAGGGGTCCGAGAAGGGAGAAGTTTGAGGACGGGACGAAGGGGAATGAGGTTAGTGCGTTTGGATGGGTATTTGTGCCTGTCTTGAATTGATGGCAAGGTGAAATTGACGCGGTCCTGCTGAGCTTGCGGGGGGTTCTGACGAAGTGGCTGTATTTCTTCACCGGGTGACCTCATTACTTCACAGACGAATTAGAATGCCAGACGTTATGCGGAGATGAGAATAGGAGGATATCAAGATGAATGTGATTGTGCATATTTTAACAGAATTAATGACTGTCGTCGGTGGACGGAGACACACAGCAGAGGAACAGCACAACACGAGCCCACCACTTTGGGTTCTTGATGCGTTTCGCCCTATCGCTAGCTCGTTCGGGCCGCCGAGCAGTGTACAGTGCCTGTAAAGAAAGTTTAAGACACCAGCCGTTGAGAACGCATCCCCAAAAAGACGTGCCTTCTTATCATCCAACGCAGGAACTTCGACAACAGGAGGACTGCGACGAGAGGAGGCACTAGGTCCTAGGGGTTGCTGGAGTGCGATTGGTTGATCAGCGTTGGGTTGGGAACGGCGGAAGGGTTGGGTAAGGCGAGCGAGGAGTGCGCGTGGAGGTGATCCCCAAGAGGGTGCAAAAGCATGGAAGCCGCGATGTAGAGAGGAATCAGGATGGAGACGACTGGTAGTGGAGGACTAACAACATAGATGTCAGAGCAAGGAAGGCAAATTGAGACGGTGGTAACGCACAGGATTGTGGTCTTGCGCGTTATCAAAAAAGGCTGGTGGCACTCGACGTGGGGTTGTACGGATGGGTGGACGTCGCGTAGCATTAGCCTGGAATGACAATGTCACAATCAGTGTCAAGGTCAGAAAAATGTACAACGTACACCTGATAACGACTTGTGCGAGCGGGAAATTAGCGTGTTGTAGTCAGGAAAAGCCGCGAAATGATACATACCTTCTCTTGCAGTTCAGATTTTTGTGCCTAACAGCCATTGAGAATGAGATGGCGAGTGGGATTCGACTTGATACTCACATCAGGTATGGATAGAAGGTCTTCTAGGCCAGCTGGTTTGAGGATGGCTTGAACGTCCCACACGTACGCGTTTTCATCAGCACAACCTGTGGATAGCAGCTTTCCATCAGCAGAAAAGGCTGCACACCCGACTCCCTGTTCACGTTGGAGGGGTGGTCCGACTTGGAGGTTTGTGTCAAGATTCCAGAGACGTGCTGTTCCATCATAAGATGTACTCGCAAGGAGGCGGTCGTTCGGGAATAAAGTGATGGAGTGGACAACATGTGCGTGACCTTTGAGAACGGCGATCGGCTGCCATGTGGCAGTGTTGAATATCCTAATCGAGTAACTAATCCCCAACGCGGCGATAAGCTTCTTTTCATCCGACGTCCAGGCCAAGCTGCAAATGTCATCGTAATCTTTGATTTTGTTGAGCCGTTTGCCCGTCTTCGCGTCCCAGATTTCGATCCCATTGAATCCTCCTGTTGCAATCATTGTTGCTTCAGGTGAGTAGCTCACCGCGTACACGTGTATGTGCCCCGTCTTGATTGGATTCAGACCTTCGACAGGTTCTTCGCTCTCGACATCCCATACTCTTGCCGTCCCGTCCGGACAGGATCCACTCACCACTCGTTCACCATTTGGACTCCAGCACACTGACTCCACAAATTCAGTGTGCCCTTTCCATTTGACGACAACTTTTCCTGTCTCGACATCCCACAACCTCACTGTCCCATCCTGGCTTCCGCTGGCAAGAGTCTTGCCATTTGGAGACAATGCCATTGTCCTTACTGCTGCCTCATCCTCTTCATCTTGCCACTTGCCACCTATCTGTGCACCGCTCTCTAGGTCCCATAGTCGAAGTGAGCCGTCGAAAGAACATGTGATGATGCGCTGCTCGCCGGGCAGGTGCGCAACGCCGGATACGTAGCTGGTATGGCCTCGCATTGTCTTGTGGGGGGTTACTGCTAACGTCTTTTGCTTATTAGCGGCCGCAAACACAAAAGACATGATGGGCGCTCAGGGGTCTCAATCAAGGGAATCGTGGATTATATGCGTGAGAGCAGCTCGCTTGATCCTTGGGTAAGAATGCTTGTCTTGTGGGAGTATAGATAGTGCGTGAATCCACTGAGTTCATGTCAGAGGGATTGTTCACGAGAGGTCAATATTCAACTCTGACTCACAGGACAGTTTCGGGACGATGTATCCAGGAGATATCCCTCAAGACTGGTCTGTGAGTGGCCCTACCTCACTTCAGCTTTTCCTGCTCGAAATAACCAGTGTATCACTCACAGCAAAGCCCCACTTATCACTCCACGCAAGAACGAGAGGGGCGGGCTGATAGCTGAGATGGTGGATGTTTGCTTTGGGGTCGAGAAGGTTGCACGAGTGTTGGTTTAAGTTGCCTACTAAGGTGTGTATTCCGTACAGCATCCTCGTGTTCTCTCCACATGTACACTTCACAGTGCTGTGCAGACGACGCGTCACGTGCGTCTTTCTATCTTTATCCCGCCCTTCAGATGATCTGATCCATTTCCACTTTCTACACGTTTTCTACCAATGTCGGACCCTACTCAGAGGCCAGCGTTGTACACTTCTCTGCATCGCACAGAAGGCATTGATTGATGCGATAGTGAGTAGCCACATTGTATACAGTCACGCGCTACGGTATCTTGCTCAAAGTTCCACTTGCGTTCCACAGCTGTAGACAGCACTGACCAGAAATTCGATGCGATTCGTACCATGTAAGGGAACTCCATTCCTGCGAGGAATTCATGAATTTGCAACTTTCATTTATTGAGCGATCATCCCGTACTGTACAGTTTTTTCCGGTAATCTACGTGTTGTAATGAGTTGATATTATGAATAACATTTATCTTGTGAACAGCACAGCGTACAACGTTCAACAACAATCAAAACGCGAAAACATGTAGATCCTTCATATCGCCATCAGCAAACGAGGGGCTCTGAAAAATACGACAATCAGCATGGGATCACACATTCTGCAGCACAACGATAGCTTACTTTCAAACCAATCAATCTTTGCTCATCGATCATCACGCCCGAAAAACCTTTAAGCTCATCCCTTCGACAAACGCGATAGGGCAAGCTCGTCTCGATAGGGCCCGAGAAAATGCAGTCCGAATAGATGATCGAGGGGAAATCAATGACCTCGATACTCGCTTTGGAATCCGACTGCAGAGGGAAGACGTGCCGCTTGGTTTTCCGTACATTGAAGTCCAACACTTGCATGCTGCCGGATAGTAGCGGAAAGACTACTCGATAGCCATGAACGTATCTACTCAAGGCTGATCAGCGTGCGGTCGCGGCAGGAATTTTTCAGCTCCTTCTTACCTTAGCCACTGATATGGGACTTGATGATGGAGCATGCGGCTCTCGTGCGGGCCCCACTCCTCCCAAGGCACATCGAAAGAGCTTGTTTCTCTTTGTTCACGGTATTTCCGTATGTATCTGAGAGGAGTGCTATTCTTCAGGAAGAGGAAAAATCTTGGCCTGGCGCTAGGGACATCTGGGTCCACCTGGATATATTGCACGGATAGAACATACATGCGCTCTTCCTGATTGGTACAGAAAGGCGTGTTTGGAAGACATCTTGCCACGAAGGGGCCGGTATGAATCGCGCAATGTACCAAATGGGTGCGGGACTTCAGGGGAGGCAGTGATAGGCTTGCGATGTGGATGATTTCGTGTTCATTTTCCCCAAATGTAAAAATTTGGATCGAGCCCCCGTTTATCCCGCGCGTGATCATGTACGCACGATTCGAAATGAAGGAAAAGTCGCTGATATGACTGGGCAAGTCATCGCCGTCACGATCCTGCAAAGCCAGTGTGGGCTATAAGCTACCTAGCAGGGGTTCATAGACAGGCGCTTACGACAAGTATTTGTCCCGTCTTCCAGTTCCAGATTGTGATGTGAGGACTTTCAAGCTCCATCCAAAACATCATTCCGACCACATCGTCCACGATCTGTATGAATGCAGTGGTCATCGTGAACGAGGTGAGGGTGCGAAGAACAGGAGATGAGGCTTCGGGGTGCTTGACATTGGAGGAGATCGTGCGTATGTACACCTCTATGCAACCAGAATCATTCACGCTGCATCCAACAATCGGTTATCTGTGCGACGCAAAGGGAAATACGACGAAGACGCACAAGTTGTCATCAGATTTGACAAGAGCGATAAGATCTTGCGACGGATCGATGGCGAAGTCTCTCGTTGAGATCCCTATGTCCTCCCGAACCAGCGTGTGTCCAGGATCCGACGAGGATGGTAGCCAGGAGGAGATGAATTTTCGCGAACCGGATTGGTTGTGAATGCCTCCTGAAGAGGATGTCTTCGCAAATACGCCTCCTACAAGCTCGTATGCTTGGCAGAAACCAGGCATGGGTACCCGAACCTCTTTCTTCCACTCAAACAAGGTCCACGCACGACGGAGGGTCCGCAGATGTTCCAAACGCTCTGCAACGGTGAGGGTGCTCTGAGGGCCATCAAGCATGCAATCGAGAGCAAGCTCGATATGATACTGGAGCTCTGCAGAGGAGTCAATCACCCTGTTCAATTTGTGGCAGACCTAGAAATTAGTCAAGTTTAAGGCTACAACAAAAGAGCAGTATGGCATACGTACCGAGGAACACCGCAAGATAGATCGACCGTCCACATGACGAAGAATTTCTACCAGTAACTCAGAGGGCAGGAGGATCAAAGTAGGTGTTTCAGAATCCTTTATGGTGGGCAGGCTGCCCACCGGTGTGGTCTGTCTTGTATCAAGCTTTGGTGCAATCATAGTAGCTGACTGCAAGTCCTGGTGTAGGGGCTTGGTGGATGCTACTGCGCGGCGTCGGTTGCAATTGGACTTTGATTAGCTCTGATTGGACTTGTGGCGGGCGCACGGACTTGTCAAATTAACTACTACCGTGATTCACGACTGTCTTCCTTCTAGAATCCAAATGGTCTGCCCAGGGGGAGACTACAATCGATCATTGAACATGACGACTGTGAGTAATGACATCGCATGTGGCTTGAGTAGTGCTAGTGATCCCTCGAATCGAATCTGAATTGGTTTGCTCGGTGTGTACGACGTGGAGGAAGAACGCTGTGCTAGTGTTCCTTGAATCTTCTGGCCTCGAATCTCGGTACCTTTTGAATCATCGTCACAAGCCATGACTACTTATCCCAGCTTCCCATGATTTACAATGTCCATTATTTCGACCAAGATGTCGATCTGAGGTGGGGGGACGCTCCGGGACTCACATGTCCCCTCCAACCTGACGTGCCACTTTTCTAGCACAGGCTCTCCTGCTAGCGCTTTTGACCTTAGCGCTTATTGCAATCATACCAGCGTCTGTCGTGTCGAACAGCCGCATCGACAACATGGACATACACGTCCATCACGACCTCAGCGTCTAAACCCTCACCAGTGAGTCACTCCCTCTCACTGAACTTCATTCACAATCCCGATATTTCTACTCCCATTTTCTCCTACCGCTCATTCCGCCCACCACTCAGCCCATCCTCGATCTTACTTCATCGCACCATCATGCCCGGTAGCTTGGATGGCCAATCTATCAGACTCGAAGGTAGGTCACTCCATATCACCTCGCCATCCGTTTTGTGATTCTCACAAATGATTCTATTCACAGTCATCTGCGGAAATAATCTTCAAGTGCCTTCTGAACGCATACCAGCAGCCATTTACGTCTCCATCAATGTTGCCTCGAGGAGACACTGGAAATCAGCTATCAAAGTCTTATCATCTGACAAATCTGTAGTATGGGGCGATACCGTAACCTTGTAAAGTCCATGCAGACTTTTGAGCGCGCTCTGAGGACTAATCTTCCGTTCATAGATCATTACACGAGTCACCTGGATTATCGGTGGAGATTAGGGCGTCCTTTGAGCTCCACCGAATGCTAGGCAATGGAGAAGTCATTGGAAAGCTTGAAATGTCGTGGGATGAGCTACTCGATCACGGAGAAGAGCCTTTCGGTGAGTAACCTACTTCTCATCCATGCACATTTACTAACACCTCGCAGAATTGTCCTTCCCATCCGTTTGTAGCGATCACTTCCTCACGCTGAAGGCTGCTGTTCTACATCCTTGCGACAATCAGGACGGCGCGTCTGACGTGAGTGACGTTAGCTTTTGTGCTCTTGGCTTATTTCGACGCAATATCATCTGTAGTCCATAGTAGACTGTGATCTTGCTCGAGACACAGATACAGGCCACGCACAATTTGCCCAATACGTCACAAGCAAGACGGTCTCTCACCTCAACGACGCTGTAGTTGATTCTAGACCAGTGTCCGGTCGACCATCCTGACCGTGCATCAGCTCTCACCAACCTCGCGTGGGCCCGCCTCAAAGGCTACATTGAAGAAGATTTTCAAGACATTGACACCATCACTTCTCTCTTCCGCGATGCCCTTGCATTGCGTCCGCAGGGCCACCCCGACCACACAATATCACTCTATCGCCTCGCTGAAGCGCTGAACTGGCGCTACAGGAAAGAGGGCACCATTGTCTATATCCACGAATCCACGCAACTGTACTGCAAGCTACTGCCTCTCTGTCCAGAGGGCTCCTACCTTCATAGCATCGCAGCAGGGGCAAATGGCGTGGGTTATGTGATAAACGGATGCAACGACCTTCCAACTGACGGATCCGGAGAAGACATCCACCTCCGACGAATCATGCTCGAGCTCTGTCCTCTCGGCCATCAACACCGTCCAGGCGCACTCAACAACCTTTCAACCACTCTCAGATCACGCTTCAAACAATGCGGCAGCATTGATGATCTAGACGTGTGCATCAAATTTAGTCGTGAAGCCGTCTCTCTGTGCTCCGAGGGACATTCTGAACACGATGAATACTTGGATCAATTGGCTGCTTCACTCCGATCCCGCTTCAATCACCAACGCAGATCCCGTGACCTTGACGAGGCCATCTGTCTATATGAAGAAGCGCTGCGCATGTGCCCTGTTGGGCACGAAAGTCGTGATTCACGATTGAGCGCCTTGGGGGGCGCACTCCGCGCCCGTTTCATGCAACGCGGGGACGTTGATGACATTAACAAAGCTATCAGCCTCCGTCGCGAGGCACTAACGTTGAGCCCACCTGGGCATCCAAATCATGACGAGACCCTTCACAACCTTGCCGTTGCGCTCAAAATCAGATATGGCGAATTGGATGTCAGCGAAGATCTCAACGAGGCCATCGATCTTTACCGCGAATCGCTTCGGTCGATTCGGCTTGACCATCCAGAGCGCCATAGATACCTCTGCAATTTGAGCTCGGCACTCTCCTCTCGTTTCACGAAAACTCAGAAGAATGAAGATATTGAGGAGGCCATTCGACTCTGCCAAGAGTCATTGGAGGCTTTACCTTCACTGCACCAGAGTAGATTTTCCAGCTATTCGTACTTGAATGAAGCCTACTTGTCTCGTTACCGAATGCAACGCAAGTCTGCTGATTTGTCACTCGCTATAGAGAACCTCAGATTGGCGTCGCGACACCCCACTAGAGGTTTACCAGACCGCATCTGGGAGGCTAGTCACTGGGCTCGCCAAGCAGAAATCTATCAACACGTCTCTGCCCTCGAAGCGTACCAAATATGCTTGGAGATGTTTGACAACCATGTGATGACGCGATCGTCGATCATCTCACGACGCGAGGCTGCAACCGCTTTTCGCGGTGCTCAATCACTGGCAGTAGATGCAGCCTCATGTGCCATACGTCGCAATAATCTACCACAGGCAGTCGAACTCATGGAGCAGGGTCGTGGCCAGCAGTGGTCACTGGCCTCGCGACTCAGAACACCGCTCGAAGATCTCGAGTCCACGAGTCCCAAGTTAGCTCGCAAGCTCTCAGAGCTCAACAAAAGCCTTTCTGACGCTCAGGGTTCCGTAACCCTCACCGACAGAGCTGCAGCTGGCGCAGCAGCAACACAATATAGGAGACTTACAGAGCGGTGGGGAGCTGCAGTAGCTGAAATTCGTAATCTCAAAGGTTTCTCGCGGTTCCTACTCCCACCGTCGTACGAAGACATGCAAGCGGCAGCATGCCAGGGCCCAGTCATCATCCTCATTGCGAGTCAATACTCGTGCAGCGCCATTGTTGTCCCGACGTCAGGAGAGCCTCACCATGTTCCTTTTCCATCTGTCACTCTCACAGATCTGAAGAATCTCAAGGATCGCTTCGTCAGGGCAATACGAAACGCATCTACTATGGGCCCAAAACAGCCGCGAAATGATCTAATAGTCCTCTTGCGGGCAGTATGGGACGAGATCATGCCACCCATCGTCAACGTCCTCCAGCAGAGCCTGAAATTAACATCCCACTCTCGAATCTGGCTGTGTCCAACCGCCGCTTTCACGTCTATTCCTCTCCACGCAGCTCACCCGTTTCGAACGAACGCAGATCGCTCCAAGGAGCCATGTCTGGAGGATCTCTACATCTGCTCTTACACGCCGACACTTTCGGCTCTGGTTAGGTCTAGACAGATGATGAAGAAGCGTGTCGCTCCGTCCTTCGTGACGATCGGACAGGGTCAACCGGGTGCAGGGAAAGGCAAGGCGCTCTTGGCTGTCGACAGCGAGCTCGAGCTTGTCCGAAAGCTCGTCCCTGCGACGGCTAACTGCACCACTATTTCTGGCGACACAGCCACGCGAGCAGGCGCACTCGAAGCCTTGCAGCAGAACACCCGGGTGCACCTTGCCTGTCATGGCAAGCAGGACCCTACGCAGCCTTACGATTCTCATTTCGTCATGAAAGATAAACCTCTGACACTGCTTGATATCATGGAGAAAGACATGCCGCATGCTGAGTTCGCATTCTTATCCGCTTGTCATACCGCTGTCGGTGATGAGGAGACGCCCGACGAAGTCATCCACCTCGCAGCTGGTCTCCAGTTTTCGGGATTCAAGAGCGTCGTTGGAACGCTGTGGGAGGTCGACGACGCTGTCGCAAAACACGTTGTCAAGGCTTTCTACGAGAACATGTTCGAGGATTTGGAGGGTGGTGTCATGGACTGTACGAAGGCAGCCTGGGCACTCAACCGTGCTACACAAACCGTGAAGACGGAAGTACCGCTCGAGCAGAGGATGGTTTTCATCCATATTGGTGCCTAGTTATATCTCGCATGGCTTTCATCCTAGGTTCTAGTACGAATTGATATTTCATCTCGTTGGTGTACTTGTTGTAAGATTGCCTTGATGCTTGCTTGGCATCGATATGACGATATCTCCTCTATCTTCCTCAGCAGCAACCACCCTTGCCCTGGGGTGCAGTTCACTTATGCGCCGCTACTTTAGTCTTTAGGGCAACCGCCAAATTGAAGGTTGACCCAGCCCAATCCTAACCCTAGTCCAAATATAGAAAGTGTATGACTTTCAACTCGATCCTCTCTCTGTGCCGCAAATACCGACCAGCAACCGACCAGTCTATTCAATGTCTAGCATCCCATTCAGCACTGCAGGCCTGTGCACGGCCCTTAGCATTAGCGCCAGCCCGGGCCTTCGTGCGAATTGAAGGCGCGGGTGTCCAATAGTCCATCGTGCGAGACACTACTGTTGATCGATCGGGTGTCTTTCAAGTTCAGTGCAAGCTGCAATGAACAGCCATTCCATCAAGTCTCGTACATTCCGTCGTCAGTGCAAATGCCAACCAAGCCATGCGACTCACGCCCTTCCTCAACCCCACCAGAACTCTCGCCTAACACATCAAGTCCACTGGTGACCGTAAGCTAGATGAAATTTTCGTTGCAGCTGAAGGAGATCATCGATGTTTACTCGGAACGTGAAGCCAAATGATATGCATGTCATCGACGATCGTACAAACACACGCTGGGGCCTCGTAGCACTGTCGCTCTACTATAGGCTGTTGACAGTTGCAGAGCATTCCTTTACCCCCTACCCAGCGCTCGAGCAGTTGCAATACTTCTCCGAAGCTAGGGTATAGCACGGGTACGGGTCACACCGCGGGTATGGGGGTCACGGGTATGGCGGGTATGGGTACGGTGTAGAGATTTGCTACCCGTGGTCACACCGTACCCGTCAGCACGGTATACGGGTATGTTCACGGGTAGCCACACTATCTCCGAATGTTGTCCGCGGTACTATATGTTGGACATGACAGGATTCGCCACCCACTACAATCCTTATTTTTCGGAGGCCGTTGACTGCAACAGTGACCCACTGCTTCTATCCTATTTCTCGCTGCTTCAATATTCTACCAGCTCATATTCTTCTGTCTCGGTGACACATTACTATTACTGATTACAACTCGGTGATTCAACAGTATAAAGTAAGGTGTGCAGGCTCTACATTCAATCTCAATCGTCCCACTCACTCCATCGTCATGGTTAACCAGCCTACTGCCAATGACACTGCGCACTCAGATGTATCGTCGTCTCTGCAGTCCATAGCGGGTAATACTGCAAAACGTGTTAAGCTGATCCTTCCACAGGTCAAAGCAACCCCCTCCGAGTTGCACTCTGCTGCGCCGGAAGTAATTGATGTCGATGTCGATCATGATGTCGATGAAAATAATACAGCTCCTGCCGCTGAACAGGATGACGAAGCTGATCTAGGTATGTGAACTTATTGCTCGTGTCTACGTGGACCTTGAGAGGACAAGAATGTTGGGTGAGGGTATTAGACCTACGTAGTACTGCTACTTCT
Organism: Suillus weaverae; assembly: GCA_016767475.1. Classification (NCBI taxonomy): domain Eukaryota; kingdom Fungi; phylum Basidiomycota; class Agaricomycetes; order Boletales; family Suillaceae; genus Suillus; species Suillus weaverae. The sequence goes on from MU179306.1 coordinate 768,814, forward strand.
TGTATGTGTACCCGCGGGTAAATGCAACACCGCGGGTAAGCTGCTATACCGCGGGTTAGGACAGTAATACCGTACCCCTACCCGCACGGGTACGGTGTTGACGGGTACGGGTGCGGTGTTGATCTTCCGACCCGCGGGTATACCCGTGCTATACCCTATCCGAAGCTGAAACACGCACAAGCATCAGGACTACTTCAGCAAATTGCACAGCGCGGCTTAGTTCTAGCACCCAAGGATGGCCCAGTAATTCAAGAGGACGTCGTCAAAAGACTTGCGTTCGTTGGGATCGACCTCACACCATCACGTCAACCTTACTCCATCTACATTTGGTGTATCCATCGAGAAATTTGTTCTTCCTCACTTATGTCCAAGTCCTCGGTCTCACTGATCAGTGAGCAGGTCCATTTCCCTGTGCACTGGTTAGCATCTTTGGAAAGTTCATAGCCTCGCACAGCGATTGGAAGCCAGTTATACTATAGGCGATCATATCCAGTTGCACCGTCCGAACATATGCTGTTGACCCCTATTACACATGTCATTGGTACCAGAGTACGTGCAACAGCCTCACATCATTTCTGCGCGCGGAGTAAAGCTACATGATGGAATCCCTGACGGGATGATGAAACAGCCTCACTTATGTATCTCGAATAAGCCTCGGGCCCCATTGCCCATAATATCCAGATGGATCAAATATACGAAACAAGTGCGAATAGTATTCATTCGATGATATACGACGAGTTAAGCGTCCGTGTACAACATCACAGCGCAATTATCAACTGTAGTAATCCATATGTACAATACACGATGTACCACAACCCCAGCTAAACACTCAACACTCAGGGACATCCTCCCCCATAATCTTCGCCACCAAGTCATTTCCCTCATGCGCAGGCGCCTCATACACAGCAAACGCCGCACGCTTCCCAGCTCCACTCTCCTCGCTCTTCCACCCCTTCTTCCTATCCGTGAACACAGCTCCACTCCGGTCAAGCAACATATCAAGGTCTTCATCTGACAACACCCGTTTCTTACCCTCCGCAGACGTATTCGTCACCACGTCGATCTGCTCGCCTTCTAGCTTTAAGAGATCAGCCGCGAGTTCTTTCATAGATTGCGGGTTTGATTTAGTTGGTGCTCCTTGTCCAGGGAGCTTGAATTTGCCTGCGATAGCATATGCGAGCGACAGAATAACGGGAGTTGGAGTGGGGCCTACCCTTAGCTATAACAAGCGCCTCAAGCTTCCTCTTCTCCGTCGCGCGATGCATGATCCTTGTCTCAATAGTATGCGCCGTAACGAGTCGGAACACTAAAACGGGTTTCGTCTGACCGATACGATGCGCTCGATCCTGAGCTTGGATATCCATCTGCGGGTTCCAGTCTTGATCATAGAAGATCACCGTGTCAGCCGCTGTTAAATTGATGCCTAGGCCGCCTGCGCGAGTGCTAAGGAGGAACAACTTCGGGGCGTCGCGAGAGTTGCCTCCTTGCTGGAACTTGTTCATCTGTTCGCGGCGGTCCATAGGTGCTGTTGACCCGTCGATACGACATATCGACCAGCCTTTCAGTTCGGTAGCCCAGTCCTGTAACAAGGGATTGAGCACAACGACACAGATGAAAAAAGACGGACGGACCTCAAGGATGTCTAACATGGTGGTAAATTGACTGAACAGCAAAACTTTGTGTTTCCTGCGGAACAGTTCGTCTAGTAGACGATCGAGGACCATCATCTTTCCGCTCGCGTTTACTAACTGTTCGTCGAGCACAAGCTCTTGAGTACCTGGGATGACAGGCCAGTTGAACAAAAACGGGTGGGAGCAGACTTTGCGTAGCTGCATGACAACGTTCTGAAGCTTCATATTGTTAATTTGCTTCCCTAAATTTGACGGCCAGGTAAATAAAAGCCAAGTAAGCACGAAAAAAACACCAACGAGTCGCAAGCTGCCGATGCTGTTTCGCCAGCTCCGAGGCATCCTCCTTTGGTTCCTTAAACTTGGCCCCTCCATCCTCGAGCATCTCAAAGTACTCGTCATCACTGCCGTCAACGTCGTATCGTGTCTTTTTCTGCTTCCGGAGCTTCATCGGAGCATCCACGTCGATCTCGGCGACCTTCTCGACCACTGCTTCTTTGGAGACGCCAAGAAGGAAGTTCCGTAGCGACCCGTCCAAGATGTTATCGTACAAATCGCGTTGACCTACACTAAGGGGGGCGTACAGAACATATTCCTTCTTTGGTGGGAGGAGGCCTTCGACGTCCGCCTTGAGTCGTCGAAGGAGGAAAGGCTTCAAGATACCATGAAGAGTGCCAATCAGTTGAGACGATTGATCTTCAGAGAGGCGAGATTGCATTGTTCCGAGGTTGAACCTGAATTTGCTGTGAGCCTAAACGCCGAAATTTGGAGTAAAACGAGCACGAACCATTCCTGGAACGTGTCCAGATCATCAAAGATATCAGGTAATATAAAATTTAACAATGACCACAGTTCTGCCAGATTGTTCTGTAGAATGTGAGCAAGGACGATGTTGGTATACTGAACGAAACTTACATGTAATGGTGTTCCAGTCAGAATCATCCGACCTGCGCTCGGGTATTTCTTGATCTCCTGCATGAGCTTGCAGTCAAGATTTTTCAATCTATGCCCCTCATCTACGACGATATAACCCCAATTATAAGTGGCAAGGTGTACACGATCTTTAAGGATCATTTCGTAGGTGGTGACAACAACTGGGAAAGAAGCACGGGTCTGTGGAGGGAGGGTATCGCTAGTAGTGGGTATACGGGTGTCTTCAACATCCGAGGTATCTTCGTCGTTGTCATCTGCCTGCATGCTATCCTCCTCATCGACATTCATCTTGCGTCTCTTGGTAAGTCTGCCTTTTGTTTTACGCTTCTGCGCAGGAGCTTTACGGGCGGGTGCTTTCCTGCCCCTTCGATTGCGTTGCGTCTTGATCATGACCTCTTCATCAGCCGCTTCTGAAGCGTCCGGTGCTCGCATGATAGTCCGGCGAAGGTCAGCACGCTCAGCTGGCGTGCCGTGATACATGCAAACGGGTATCTAAAGATGGTCGATACTAGAAAGAAGATATGGATGGAGAAGACTTACAGTAGGCGCAAATTTCTGGAATTCCTCTATCCAATTATGAAGGACGCTCAAGGGGCAGACGATAAGGAAAGGCTGGTAATGACCGAGGCCGCGTAAGTGTGCATTGAATGCAATCGTTTGTAGGGTCTGAGGACATCTGTTAAATGTGATTCAAAAGAAAGATTAGTTACATTACCTTGCCTAGACCCATCTCGTCCGCTGCACCATGTACTTGAGAATATTGAACGCGACGATTAGAGGTCGAGAGCTTACCAAGGATACCAGAAACGCCATTCTTATCCAAACTAACCATCCACTCCACTCCTTCTAATTGATAATCCTTTAACGTCGCCCCTGTGACTAATGCAGGCTGAGGGAACTTCGGGCGCTGCCCATTCTCCCCCTCAACTACAGAAGGTTCCTGAATCTGTGGTTTCATAGGAGGTGCCCCCTCCTCATCTGACTCCTCTACACGTGAGCGTTTCTTGCCACGCCTCGGAAGGCGCCTTCTTGAAGACTCTGGTTTTGAGGGTGCAGCAGCTTGCATGGCGGCTCGGAGTGCACATGCACGCTTTTCCTTGTCCATTTGCGCACCTAGAAGTTTAGAGTATGTGAAGGACTTTTCGAGGAGGCGTTCGAGGCGAGAGAAGCGTTCCCGAAATTCCTAGGTTAGATGTGTCAGGACGCGTTCGAATGAAGGTAGGGCGTTTCTACCTCGTCTTCTATTAATTCTAACATCTCTGAGGGCTATCCCGCAAAACTGTTAGCACAGAAAACAGTGCACTAGGTCCTGAGTCCAACCCACCTCGCGTGTACTCTTGCCATGTGCTCTGCTTAATATTCCTTCCTCACTGGGGGGAGGTGAAGAGGCAGCTGTACTTGCTGGAGCCGACGACATTGCAAATGGTAAGGGTGACGACGAAGGTGGACTCGAAGACATCGTCGGCTGCTAAATAATAAAATGGGAAAAGGTGGAAGGTGGATAATTAATTCTCTTGAATCAATTATATCAGACCGCGACGAGTAATAATAAAATATTGTTATGGTCTCGGATTACATCATCAACGCGACACAGCCAGCCCTAAACTAGCTCGATCGAATCTCCTCATCACTCGTTATTTATACCGTTCGACATAGCTAGCATATCCCCATCCCTCTTGCTTGACATCCCTGCCAGCCTGGGCAACACAAGGGATGATGAAGACGATACGGCCTGAACCCTTGCCTATTGTGCTGTTTCTCATTATCGGCGGGTGTGCTGCGAGTGTCAGGAAACTGACTTCGCATACGCACGAGGCTTGCAAGGTATGGGTGTTCGTTCGTGCTGCAAGAAGCAGTGTGTGGTTGCTGTGTCGGTCTCTCATCCGTTTGAACACCTTTGTTAACGCTTCGTTTAGTGCATGTCCCGTACCATGCCGATTTGAGAGCATCGTCGCCCTAGGAAGGGGTTGAAGCAATGCACTGTAGCAGGGCATCGAGAAGGAGTGCTATTTTATGCAGTTCAGTCGACATCTGTGTAGTCCGATACTGGCGACTCACAGGAGTCCCCCATACGTACTACTATGCTCTTATTATCCGCAAGAAGCGCCTGCTTTTTTCGGCTCCTTCGGGTGTGATCCCTACCGGTCCCTGACCTTTCTATATAGGTTACGTTTGCCTATCGCTGATCTACTCTCTCTCAACTGATCTACCCAGATCTCTTCTTACTCTTCCAACGACCACATGGAACCATTCCTATCACCAATCAGATTGCTCAATGGCCACACTAATTGGGTACAAGAAGTGGTGTTCTCGAAAAATGCGGATGATCTCAAAGTCATAAGCACCTCCAACGACAAGACCGTTCGGATTTGGAACGTAGAAACAGGGAAACAGATTGGAGCATTGACGGGACACAGAAGTGGGACTATTGGACTGGATGTATCGATAGACGGAAGAAGAATTGTGAGCGGGGCGCAGAACGGCAAGATCATTATATGGGATGCACAGACGAAGAAGAAAATCAGGCATCTATCCAAACACAACACGAGGGTCATTGGTGTACGGTTCTCTCCTGATGAGGGAAGGCTCGCCTCCGCGTCGGGAGACGGGACACTCAAGATCTGGAATGTGGTGACAGGAAAACTCGTGTTTAACATCGATGATCACCAAGGTGGTGTACGGACAGTAGCCTATTCTCCAAACGGAACCAAGATTGCGAGTGGGTCAAATGATCAGACGGTTCGCATCTGGAACGCGGCGACCGGCAAGCAGCAAACCCAACCACTTTCTCATGGCGAAGCAGTGTCCTCAATAGTCTGGTCTCCAGATAGTCGTCGTCTCATTTCTGCCTGTGACGATGGCCAGATCTACTTTTGGAGCACACCGACTGGTGCCCAGCTCGGATCCCCACTGCGTGCACATTCCGCTGCCATTAACTTGTTGGCCATCTCACCTAATGGTGAATTGATCGCCAGTGCGTCCGTGGATCACACGGCGAGGCTGTGGAGCACTTCTACCCGCGAACCTTTTGGTCGTGTGCTCCAGCATGCCTCTGTGGTAAGCACAGTAGCCTTCTCGCCGGACGGCCAGCTTGTCGCCACAGGCGGTCGGGAACACACAATCTTTCTGTGGGATATCTCGCAGGAGATCATCACCATGACGAATACCTTGTCGCCCTCATTTTTTGACCCGGCGTCCCACATCACAAGCAACCTTGACCCGGTAATGAATTTGAGCTTTGTCTGACATCAGCGTATCTAATACAAATTATTGTCAAGGTGTCGGATAGCTCCAGTCCCCCATCATTGAGGCTAATGCCTTCTACATCAAGATCAGACGATGGAACTGAGTTCCCTCTCGAAACCATTGGCTCACGAGATGCAACTGTCTCACCTTCCCCATCTTTACCGTCCCAGGGCCACTCTCATCTTGAAATTCCTTCAACCTCGTCTTCTACGTCTGTTCTGACGTTTCCTCCAATCGAGCTTCCGGACGGAATCGAACCTCCAGAAACCGTAGGCTCGCGAGATGCAAGTGCCTCACCTTTCCCGTCTTTGCCGCTTCAAAGCCACTCCTATCCTCAAATATCTGCTGGTTCATCTTCTACACCAGTCCTAGATTCTCCTCCAAAATCATTCTGGAAGCGATTTCCTATGCTCAATAAGTCCGCCGTGCATGAACATTCTAGGCCATGGCGCATTGGTAGCATAATGTAAGCAGCCCCTTCGCTCTCTGGTTCAGTATGAACTTGTTCTAAAGCCAATCCCCAGGCATCGGAAGCAACCCAACGTGGAATCCCAAGCAGACCCAGATGATGCTTAGCATGCTCTGCGGCTGTAGGCCCCAATAGTTATTGGCTTCATGTCTCATCTCGTCTTGTCCGGCGTGACTTGCAAGAGCCCATCAGATAACAGGATCGCAATATACTGATAGCCTTACTACCGATGGACTAGCGCAGGCGTCGTAGTACGAATTGATCTGAATTTGTCGCTTCTACACGTAGGGTAGTATATGCACATAACACACTAAGTAGGGCTTGGCTGGGCAACAATTCGCGAGAACGTCGACCTCAGAGCTAGAACCTCCGCTTCTTGTCGCGCTTGGGTTGTCATTAGCAGCGGTTGGGCCGCCTGGCGTGCTATTTCAAATTCCGCGAACCTCTCCCGCTCCAACCTTTGCATGGCATCTGCCATCATGGTCTTCATCGCTTCGCGGCGTTCATCCTCCTGCTTCCTTTCCTGGTCTTTTTGACTGATGTTTCTCTCTTGAATGTCCCTTGCGACCTTATCCTCATTCAATACTTCGATTCCACTCCCAATTCGGATGCGTCGGTATCCTGGTCTATATCTGCCTTGACGCTTAAAATGTCTACCGTCATCCTTAGACATTCCAGTCTTGAAATGCACCCGCTTGAGAAATGTGGTGCAGAACCAGTAACATTGCCGTCGAAACAGGGCGTAATACCACGAATGGTCTTCAACCTGTCCGAAGATCAGGCAGGCATCGTGAAAGCTGAGCTTTCTCAGGCTAGGCGAGCCAAGATCTAGACTGGCTAGGTGGTCGTAATCATCTGCCTCGAAATCCTCTGGAAGTCTTCTGATAGTGTCGTCGCTAGGAGAGATCATGTAATCTGGCCTCGACGGAGGAGACTCAGACTTTGTTCGCGCGTCAGGTTTTCGTTTAGATGGTCTACGTTCTGCGCGCAAGCGAAAGAGTCGACGTCCGCTGGTACCGCAATCAAAGACACCAAGAATGATGAATTCGTGTCCTGTCAATTCAAGATTGTGTCGTGCGTCATATATACCAGTTGGTCAAGATACTTACCCACAGCGTTCCTTTCTTTGTAGTGATTTATGTCGACAACCCAATATTTCTTAAACTGTTCTGGCGAATTTGCAACCTCTGCGCAAAGAATGGGTATCGAAAGTAGCTCTTGGAAATTCGGGTCGGTCAAGAGTAGCATGCTGGCCATTTCTCCAGTTCAGACTGCAGGAGCAACAACGGGCCACAGACAAGGCAAGTTTGGGAACCGCAAGCTTACTATCCCGTTATACATCCCGCGTCCTGCAGGCTCACAGCTTCCCCTAGGCTGTACACCATTTTGGCATGTATTGCATACTGCTGCATTTAATTTATCAAAAGGGTTCTCCCCTCTGTCCAGCTGCCTCGAATAACTCTATCCCCCAATCGGAAGGTGCCTCGTGTGATGCTGTACTTACTAAGTGGGCCACTACGATCATGCGACTACCCGCGCGCTAATTTTCGTTATCCAGATTCCGCTAAGGTCGCCCTAGTTCTGCATCGGCATCAGCCGTATACGAAAATATGTAATTTGCGATTGAAAAGTCCCTCGAGTGTGTGGACGGCCACGCCCTCGGAAATGATCGTGCTCTGATTGTTACTCTAGTGTACGCAAATCACAATGAACAAGTACTACGTTGTCCCTCATCAGTCTCTAGCGATTTGTTCATGGCAGTGTAGCGACATCTAGGAATACGGATGGTGCTGCTCCATAGGTTCCATAAACATGCAGCAAAAGCGAGTCCAAGTACACATGCAAACTACGCCGGCTAGGATCTCCGGCTGGAGCGAATGTCCAAGCCGGCCTTGTTGTCCTTGACACGAACCAGCACAATTTCGTCGTCACGTACGCTTTTCTGCAGAATGGCACGTGCAAGTGGGTTGAGCAATTCCCCTTGGATGACTCTCGTGAGCAGACGGGCACCGTATTCGCTTGAAATGCCCTGATTAATGAGCCATTGCTTTGCAGCACGATCGAGGTCTAGCGTCATCTTCTTGAGGCCATCTCGTTGTCGCAAGTCTCCCAAATGCTTATCCAAAACTTTGTCCATCATATCAGCCGACATAGTCCTCTGTGATAGACATACATGATTATGATCAGTGGTTCAATGCGGTGTGGTGGTTGCGTGTGTGCTTACAAACATAACCACTTCATCAACTCGGTTGAGGAATTCGGGGGAAAATCCGGCGTCTTTAAAACGTTGCATGACAGCTTGCCTAGTGCGATCGGATATCTTCCCACTTTCCTTACTCAAAATGTCCGCACCAACATTGGACGTCATGATAATCGCTGTATTACTGTGAATCTGAATAAGTAGTGATATCAAACAATGGTACATCAGCCACAACTCACCGGAAATCCACCAGTCGTCCCTGTCCGTCGGTCAGGCGTCCATCGTCCATGACTTGCAAAAATAATGTCAAGAACTCTGCGCAAGTTTTCTCGATCCTGAAGGCATATATGTAAAGCGGTACAAACAAATTATTAAACGAACCTTACTCATCTAGCAAGACAATGCAATACGGCGTCCGTCGAACATACTCTGTAAGCTGTCCACCTTGATCATAACCCACATATCCTGGAGGGGCGCCAATCTGCGTACGTCAGCATGCGTTCCTGTGTCATCGACACCCCACAAGGGTATATTTACCAGTCGCGAAACGGAGTGACTTTGAGAATATTCGCTGCCATCAATGCGGATCATTGCCGTAGAGTGTCCAAACAGCTCCTCTGCAAGCTGGGGATTATTAGTGAGTTTTGAGTTTGTCAGATAGATTCTCAGCTCACAGCCTTCGACAGTAATGTCTTCCCAGTACCAGACGGTCCGGTGAAGAGCAAGCAGGCGTTAGGTCGGTTGGCATTACCCAGTCCAGTGCGAGATAGCTGGATAGCATTCACTACGGCATCGATGGCTTCCGGTTGCCCTATGACCTGCAGAGATGCATGTAGTCGTAAGTCGAACTTTCACTCCTGCATGCAGAATATGATTTAACGAACCTTTTTCCCCAGGGTGCTTTGGAGATGAAGGAGACGCTCTTTATCCGTGTCCAGCAGCTGTCGCACTGGGATTTTCGTTGCCTTCTCAACAACAACAGCTATGCTTTCTGGCGTGATGATGTCCGGAGACGAGACAGTGCGCCGGTTTTTGGCCAAGAGGGACACAAATTGATGATCCATAAATTCGGAATCTCTTTGGTCTCCCGAACCTTTTTGGACTTCCGGACCTTCCTGCTCCTTTCAAACAAGGCTATCTCGTAGTTGTTTCATATCATCTTCCAGCCGAGCGATCTTCTTCGCATCTATCCAAGCTTCACTATAACAAAATAACGAATCGCGTCAAGCACCAATTGTCACAGGTGAAAGAGTAAGCAAACCTTCTCGCTTCGTTTAATTCCAACCTCTTCTTTTGAATCTTGTCACGATAACTCGCGATCAATCTCCACCACGCTGTCACTGAAGTCTGTTCACGTTCTAAAAACCTCATCTTCGCTTTGAGTTTAAGCATGGCCTGTTTGGCATCGTGCAATGCATTGTCATCACCAGGATGATTATCGCGCTATGGAAAAGAAGATTAAGCGTCCATCAAGGCTCACACCCGTTGGACATAGAAAGAGACGATATACCTCGAGGGACCGAATGTAATGCTCATGCTGGATCATGCCTTGTTCAAGCTCCTCTATGGTCTCGGGCTTTAAATCTTGCTGTACTCTTGCAGAAGCGCAAGCTTCGTCCATGAGGTCAAATGCCGAGTCAGGTAATCTATGCTGGAAAAATTGGTAGCGGTTCCGATACCACAAAATAGACAAATACCTCCTTGCAGTGAGATACCTGTGGGCGAGTTCGACTGCAGTAACTATTGCTTGATCCATGATCCAAACGCGGTGGTGGTTCTCGTACCGCTCACGAGAGCCACGTAGAATAGTTTTGGCTTGATCGATTGTTGGCTCGTTGACCATGACCTATGAAGCACGTTATTATACCATCTCTACGTAACAGGGCGATACAAACCTGAGCAAACCGGCGTGTAAGCGCGCCGTCTTTCTCGATATGCTCCCGATACTCTGCTAACGTGGTGGCTCCTATACATCAGAATTGGCCACGCGCAAGCTCAGGCTTCAGTAGGTTTGCGGCATCCCTGTACATAGAAATGAGTTTCGATGTGTAACAACGATAGGATGGCAGTGCGTACATTCCAGCTTGGCTGCCCTGTCCCTTGCCAACAGATATAAGGTGGAGCTCATCGATAAATAAAATAGCTGGGGATTGGCTTTCTTGACTGCGTTTCACGTCTTTAAAAACAACTGTAAACAAAGATAAAACAAATATCAAAGCGAAGCACACCATCTATGACACCTTTGACACGCTGATGCGATTATAAGGATCATCAATGAAAGAGCATTTCAACGTATCTCTTACCTCCTCATATTCGCCCTTTCCTGCTCCC
>MU179307.1:0-79955 GCA_016767475.1 Suillus weaverae
GCTAGGTACCTTGACAATATAGATCGTTCTCCGTGACATACTGAGCGTGTTCTCCCGCTAGTTCTACTAGCGCGTACAGAGTGTCAGCATCTTTTGTAGATTTCCCTTCCGTTATCATCTAGAGGGATCCCTCGAGGTGGCATAGATGTATCAGTGAGTGAGTGTGTCCTAAGCGCTAGTTGGGATCAATGCAGACAGTGTGAAAAATTAAGTTTGTTTGACTATATTGTTGCTTTGCGAACCTTCCTTGATGGTGTACCCTAGCTTAGGGTTCGGAACGCAAGTTGGTTGCGTTCCGAGACCTCTCCACCAATCCATGTTCGCTCTCAGAACATTTACCAGTCAATTCTATGCTTCAAATGATTCATTGGAAAATAGCACTGAAAGTGGTGCTGAATTGCATTCATTGGAAAATGGTGCTGAAATTTGGTGCTGAATTGGATTCAGCACTCCAATGAAATTTTTAACTACGTGCCATTTCAGTAAAAGTTCCAATGAAAATTTCAGCATCAGTACTTTTTCCAATGATTTTAATTGGAATCACTATCCACAGTGTACGTTGGCTGTCGTCTCTCGCTCTCCTTCTCGAAAAAGCGCTCGAATGTCTCTACGACACAAACCCATCCATCTTCCTCTTTTTGCGTTCGAGCATTTTGGATGCCAACGACGCCGTGAAAAGAGCACGCAGAAGCCATTGGGATGTGCAAGGACATTTCAAGAAAGTGAAGATGGCTGAAGTGGCGCGTGCACATGAAGGTGACACGAAATTCGCAATCGCTCCGTCCATTCTACACGTCCATACATATTTAGAATGTAGAATAGACGTCAGGAATGTCACATCTATGTACAATAAATATACGTCTAATATGTTGAGGACGGAACGTTTGATCCCGCGAAAGCAATTCGTGTCAACCCTGGCATGTGCGTGTTCTGCGTACGACATAAATTAAAATTGCCAGTCTTTTATCTCAAAATGCACCTCAGTTGGTCCATAGTGATGGGCAGCATATTAGCTCATATCCACATTTAGGTTTTCTGTTACATACGAGGCTATCTGCATTAGAATCGGGTGAGGAGCTTGTGACATATGAAAACTTTTCGACATACAACTATTCTAGCATCTTCTCTACTAATGACCGTTGGACTAGGCTAGTGGGACTTGAACAGCTGCTACGTTGGAGATGTACTACAGGCATGTACCTCGTCTTTAAATTGACTAGGTTCTCAGCCCTAGAACCCCTACTTCACTATTTCGGAACTTTTGTAACCACTGTTCTTGTGGTAGTGGTCGTGACCAAGACGAGCTCGCCTCCCTCTGGCACATCAGCAGCGTTGATAGTAGTGCTTGAGCTTGATGTGTTGTCGTCTTCACCAGCAAGCTCCAGCAAAGCGGAGCGATGGATATGTTGAATGAATACGGGCTTCCACAATCTACAACGATGCTCTACCGGACTTAGTCGAGTGTCGAACAGGTGCACCTGGAGCAAGGCAAGAACATGAACTTAAATGTCGACGCCGATCGAGAATATGACAGGCACCTTTGTTCCAGGAGCTGATTCTCCACAGTGCAGATCAAACATGTATCCTGTATGCGGCCAGTGTATCCTAACTCGGGACAATCAAGGCGAATCTGAGATACGCGCTAAACAGGGACGTACTCAATCATTTCAGCGTTTTCGTCAGCCACTTTCACTGTGATAAGTTGCCATGCTGCAGGAAAATGTCCCGCAAAGACGGCAGCACCACCATGAAGTCCTTTCACAGAGATGTAGGCACCCGTTTGCATATTTCGGATGGTGTGTCCTGCTCCAAGAGGTGCTATTTCCCACTGGTTTCACATTGATTATGTTACTCAGGATGTAGAAGAGAAAGGCACAATTGCCTTTTGGATAGAATCATCACAGGGTGGAGAGCCTGTATTCGAGAGTTTAAAGGTGAGATGTTTCAAAGTCAGAAGCTATTTGAGAGGCACTCACCGACGACACACGTGTAGTCGTGTTTTGCCAGGTCCATTGCTGTACCGCTCTGACGGTTTATGAATTTATAAATTCCTGGTTGCATGACTGTGACACAATGGAGAGAGACGAAGAGAACAAACTTGAGAGAGGCGTTGGCGCAAGTACAGCAAGGAAAGACGTCTTTTAAGGGTTACGGTGTCACGGTGTCATGGAGTACATGAGTCTCGATACCCTAACAACTCGTGGTACCGCAGAAAAAACGTGGTCGTAGGCGTCCCAGTCAAAAAAGGGAGAACCTTGTTGAGCGTGTATCGATATTTTTAAATCAGAAATAGATCGGACACACGCTTTACTAAGCAGTCCGTTCGATACCGCGCCAAAGAACAAATCGTACTGCATTGACTCGTGAGTTCTCTCTCGGCACCAATCTTATTCACAGCTTACATTGACTTGTCTCGAGAAATCTACATCTTGATCGTGGATTTCTCCGCTCCAAATCATAGTGATTTACAAGACGTTCAGCAGCCAGCATCGGTGCGTGTGATCGACTTACCTTTATCAGCTATCAAATCATCACTGCCTCACTAGCTCTGCTGCTTCGAGACACGAGTGCTGAGTTCTCAATCTATCGGCAGTCATCATAATACCCACAGCCCAGGTATAACCAGAAATGGCTACCAGCTCGCCCAGTCTGCAGGATGTACAGTACATAAGCATGAAACCGTTCATCGGCGCGGTCACCCCGACTTCCATACCTTTTATATCTCAAAGAGAACTGTCTGAATGGGTAGGACGATACGACAATCAAGTTTCCTAGGGTCACAAGGCAGGTGAAGCTTACGACTGACCCTTCTGAGACGTGCTCGACCAAACATTTCTAACATATATAAGAACGGGACGTTTGATCCCGCGGAAGCAACTCGTGTGACTCCCATATGCACGCTCCAATTCTAGAGTATAATCCGCAGCACAGTGCGTACAACTTGAAGGTGCAACAATGCCACTGATTCGTTCCAGCGGGATCCTTTTCGTTCAGATGTAGCCTTTGCGTCACCGAATTCGCTGAGCCGAATACTATAACAGTGAACACCATATTTGCTGGAAGCAATCAGTCAGGTTCACCTGGACTCTGGAACCAAGGGTCGGCTGCGACTGGCCCCACATGAGAAGCACATGGGGCAGGTTATGCATGAATCATGATAGCGGGCACCTCCTTGATAGTCGTTAATTGACCCTTGTGCTCACGTTCCAAACACCGGGTGCGATATTATTCTTGTTGTATATCATATTACAGTGGTATCTTGTGGTACAACACACCGGGTTTCATTTACTTGCTAGACATCACATACCCGGTCGTATCCAATATTTGTTTACCGCAGATAGAGCAGAGGCCCTTCTTATACGCACAACCTAGGACGGAATGAGCTCTGAATTTGCCTGGTAGTGCTGCGATACTCACCGTGGCAGTACTTGGCTTTATTTTGCGTCACGGGTTGCTTACAGTCCTTGCATTTGCCTTGATATGGCTAGCAATCGCTAAGTGCGTGTTAAGGGATAGTCATAACTCACTCACCTGAAATCTGTTTTTCGAGCTCCCTGGTCGGCTTAGTAGCTTGTTCTCGCCTACTCTTCGTGATCCATCCTTTACGCTTTGAGATGTGGAGGTGAATGGATCTGGAGCGGCGACCTTGGACAGTTTCTAAGGAGAATCACTGAGATGCACATTCAGAAAAAATTAACAGTGACACACTGATTCACACTTCTTGCAGACCATGGATGTCGTTGTACAGGGTGACCGACACAGCAAAGGTTGGCTAGGTTGATTAGTAATGCCCCATTCGTAATCACGTTCGCTAGTTTTGTTGTGACCTCCTTTACAAACATACATTAAGGACCAACAGGGACCAGCCCTGACCAGCCTGAGAGTATTGGTTCTGCTTGTCGAATTCACCAAGGAGGCTGCGTCGCTGGACTGCCGCCATCTCACGATATGCTGAAATAATAAGTGTTCGAAATTTCCAGGGTTACTAATGTCTTTCTTTCCCGTTCTAGCTAACTTCGCTATTGTCAATAGCTATGATAGACCTTGACAATATTACAACGATGACACCTCCACTCAGTGGTTGACATGGCGAGCGAACGTTACAAAAGTTGATTCGGCCCCACCACTTCTAATCTGTCTGAACGGACAAGGCAGTTACCATCCGAGGATGTGGCCGACATCGTCCGGACGACTCTGGCTTCGTTCTACGTACTCATAAGATTTCTTTTGACTTGCCGCTTGAACCCTTCTCGACGAAACACGCTGTGCGCCCCGATGCTTTTGTCTTTTGGTCACCAGCGTCAAGCGCCTCAGGGTGGCTTTGCACTATAAAGACGAAGAACAGGATGGCCACGAAAACCACGTTAATTGTCAGCGTGCTGGTCATGTCCCTCTTTAGCCTCTCTAGGGAGCTCCTTTTAATCATTCTAGAAGAGCTCGATCCTATCTCACTACTACACTTCTGCAAGGTATGAATGCCGAAATTGCCAGTCAATGCGCGTCTGCTTACCGTTTCATTAATAGAGCTCTCAATATATACATGGCATCCTCGCAAGTTGTTCGACGTTGCTATATCGATACGAACTTGCTTTGTCCGGTATGAAGGACGGAATTTCAAGCTATTATTCACCGCGCGCGCGGCTGGAGCCGCTCCTCCGCCACAGGAATGGATGGTTGACATTAAACTGGACCTCAGAGGACAGGCTCCGTATCCCAACGCCAACAATCGTTGGCGTCTCCGGAAGGTTTCTCTATCACGCTAGCGAAAGCTCTTACCATGGGTTATTCCAGTGGTCACTTCATATCTATGAGCTGCGCTCGTACAGGGCACCGCCGGTTGATAAATTACAGTATTGCAAATTTAATTTGCCTTTCGAAATCCGCAAGGTCGCCATTGATGCTGTTCAGAATCTTTTGGTGCTTGCAGAACTTCATTTTCCTTCAGAGTAAGATAATTACGGCTAGCGGCTCCGTCCATGCTGACCAACATGCTAGGGATGGACCCATAACTGCTTCACTTCACTTTCTTGATATGTGGACATGCCAGCAACACCCGCAGGCTCAAAACCTGCGTTTTCAATTTCAGACGGACTGGTGGGGCACTTTGCCTCCAGGCCATCGCATTTCCATTGAACGGGTCCAGATCTGTGGAATCATGGTCGGTTTGTCTGTACGTCTTGGAGTTGAAGAAGGTGAGGGAACAACAGAACTTGTTCTAGTCAACTGGCACACTGGTATTGACCAACAACAACGGGTAATGTGTTTCCCTAGTCCACAAGGGCCTGTCGTGTTCTAAATTGTTAAATTGACAGTTTACTGGTGACCTCCTCTCATTTGACATCCTCAGCGAATCGTGTTTGATGGTGTTAACTCATCCTGACGAGGACGAGGATGATGATAGTGGTGACTCTGCTGCTTCCACTTGGGAACGAAGTTCGGACGGGTTGTACCTTCACGAACGTGGCAAGCGCTCCCCTCAAATCACTATCCACCATATACCGGATGGTAGACGATTGCGCTCAGCCCAGGTAATATCATATGATTTACCAGAGTTGTGGAAGGCAATATCGTTTCTGCAAATTTGTCCCAACACGTCTCTCAAGCCCAATGTTGCTCCTCCGACGGGAACTTTCTTCCACTCTGATCCATCTCAGCGCGCAACTGTTATCCTTGTCGAATTCCCCTCCCATTCAATACCGGCAAGCTGCTCCAAGAAAGTGGCATTGGTGATGAAGGAATCGCTCTTTCAGCCACCTGGTCTTGGCGATAGGACTCTATCATGGGAGGAATGGCAGGACCGCTGTACGGTGATTCATTTGCCAGACGATTCAGAAGCGCATGCCTTCGAGGTTGTGGGGAGAAAACTGGTATTTTTCCAGAGCGTTGGTGAAGAGAACTGTGTGGCCGATTCCCAAAGTCGTCTTCAAGTGCTCGACTTTAATGACTATGCGGCAGAGTGCCTACGATCAATCGCACCGCAGTCGTCTGCTTGGTCATGGAATGAGAAATGGGCTACTGCAAGTAAAATCTTCAAGGCTGGCGCATCCGAGTTTATCAGAACGAGCACCACTCAAGTGCAAAGCATCACTTGGGTTGATGCCACAGAAGATGCGGTTATCTTATACAACGTACGTATTCCTGCCTTCTAATTTTACTGGCCCCTGAAATCTGTCACAGGAACGCGAGGGTCAAACTGTCATCCGTGTTTTGACCTTTGGGGACACTCCAGCATGCCTCTAAGATACCTTAATACCTATGAGATTTATATCATGATGACTTGTTGCGTAAAGATTATGCTCTTATTAACGCTAATATATTCTACTAATGACTAGCTGTGCTCATGGTATTGAGTTTAGACACGACCAGATTGTACTTTACATTGCAAATCTCATTATTTCATGCCCATTTCAAGACCATCCAGACTACCCACTTTCGTCTCTCCCTTTCATCCTCACTCTCGGCGCGTGTAATATCCCATGGCCTTTGGACGCCATCTATAACTTCCCTCTCCACCACTCTTTCTACTTGAAGTTTGTGCACCATAACAGCATTCATGAATGATTGAAGGGTGTATCTCCCCGTGTGTAGACCAGCGACGAGATGTACGCGAGCGTCTGGGCTGTGATTGAGACACATGCAAAGCGTGTTGATAAACTGAATGTGGGTCTCAGGATTCCACAGCGTATCAGCCGCGACGATGATATCAAAGAGCGCAGAACCTTCAGGATTCTGCTGGGCGGGTGTGAGGAGTGGAAATATATTACTGCCCCAAGCGTAAGGGACAACCCGGCAGCGTTCTGAAGCATGATTGCGACGAATATTGTCAGATAGTGCGCATATGAGGTTTTCGTCCGGATAATCACTGACTACAACAGCAGCATTGGGCGTAGTCCGTGCGATCATGATCGAAGGCAACCCAGCACCAGCGCCAAGCTCCAGGACACGCAATATCTTTCGATCGCTGAAGCGATCCAACTGCAGATATTCGATGTAATCTGCGATGTGAACGGAGGATTGCCAGATGGATGAAGCATGCAAAGACCAATTGCTTGCTTGCGTGTCTGGTATCTGAAGGGTGATCTGTCTTAGTGCTGAGCCTCCTCCGTCATGTTTCATCGTGTAAGTAAATATTGATCCAGGGGCGGAGTGGGAAACTGGGATATGGTCGTAAAGAGTCTGGAGAGAAGCAGACATGATATCCTCAGGATCGTCCTCTACGATATCCCGGATTTTGGTATTACGCGAATAACACCCTTGCGTAACATTTGTTGAAAGATTCGAGGGTGACTGCATTGAATTATCAATCTGAAGATGAAAAGAAGTTAAGAACGAAGCTTCAAGATCTTGGTCACTGAGGATGGGCAAATTAAGTTCTCATACTCTTCACCAACTTCAAGAGTCCCAAACTCAGATCACCACAACGTGAAAAGGGATAATTAGCCCCTATCCAACCGTTTCCGCTGAACAATCCTGCAGCGAAGATTGAGCGAAGATGCAATGGTTCATGCTGGTGTAGATAATACTAGATCATCGATCACCAGTAGTCGCAGAACCTGCCGCATCGACAAGTGGATGTCCTGCTAATGTTCGGGGCAGACTGCCGTACCACCATGAGCCAATATTCCTACAATAAAACATGACATAAGCAGATCAGGCTCCAAGTCAGACTGCAGTCACTGCACATTTATAAAACTTGAAATACAGAGAAATTTGCTTCGCACAATATGGAGATCATGTAGCTAGCCTTGCATAACCCGCACTACGATCGGACTGAGCGAGGTGAATTGTTGCGCCTGATACGGGAACTTGTTTGTCGGCAGGAAAAAAAATCAGATTACAGGTCTGACGCGTATACCCAGAAGGTGGCATACCGCCTAGTAGCACGCATAGGTGGACCCGTCAACTATACGCTGAGGAGAGCACTCGGGACATGTGTCGACAAATCAGTTGACGCACATCAAGCCCTAGGTGAGTGAGTTTTAAAGGATGTTAATACAGTTAAATACACCACAAAGCTTTTCAGTACATTGCAGTCAAATTGTCCCACCGTCTCCCGCAGCAAATTCTGCGTCCAGTCACAGCAGCACGAAAGTACAAAATAGAAGTGACAATGCTCATCTAAGCACGGAATACAAATAGTTTCCCATCCCATCCACAGCTTGCAATTAACCCTTCATCATAGAGGGACCAACTACAACCAGCCGCGAACTCCGTATGAGGATCATGGACCTGAAGGAGATTAGATCCTCCTGAGGATGGGCTGGACGACCATCTACATGACCCATACCACATTAGATATGCACGACCTGTTGCGGAAATTCACGTACATCCTACATGTCATGTCATAGCTGGCTGTAGCCAAAATGTCTGAGCGGTGAGGACTCCATTGGACCTTTCGCACTGCATATTCATGACCTGGAAGCTGGACTTCACAAACACCACCAATTGCCTGAGCACTTGGGTTGGCGCTCTGAATCATCCGACAATCCCACACCTTCACCATCTTGTCAACGCCAGCGGTTGCCAGCACAAAAGGTCGATACTTATTCCAATCAAGGGTGAGCAACTCAGTGCCAGATGCAGGGACGGTCAAGACTGCAGCAGACAAGGGGTGCGTGAAGGAATTCGTGGCGGGGCCAGTGGCATAAGCGGGGGAACGAAGATCGAATATTTTCATAGTTCCATCCGTTGAACATGTAGCGAGTATATCGGGTTGATGAGGAGAGAATAGAGCCTGGTACACGCATGACAGGTGCGCATGCAGTGTTGTCACTGAACGAGGCATTTCTGGTGTCCACTACAAAATATTCTCTCTAAGTTGAATTCAGTGCGAGACATTCAATATAGCTACCAGCTTGACATTTCCATCCCAAGAGGAGGACGCGAACGTATCTTTCTTGATATTTGACCAATCAACGGAGAAAACTTCACGACTGTGCTCATGCCAAGAGCGTATTGGAAAGTCCTAGGCACGATAAACGATTTTGATTCACTCGGACCTGAAAATGAGTTGATATTGGCATACATTTAGCAATACGTCCCACATCTTCAGCGTTCCATCTCCCGAGCCTGTAACCAGTTGATTCTCGTGAATCTCCGACCATGCAACGTCGTATATGCCGTCCTGAGTCTCGTATCTTATAGAAAGATGAGCACCGGCTTATCAGTCGAGTCGACAGACAGACTGTTTATCAAGTTTCACCGCAGATGAGCCACCAACTCCTGGAATCAGCGATACCATGTGCAGGCGACCATTACCCACAAGACCGAAGTTGGCAGCTGATGCTAGTGCGATGCGAGAATTGTGAAAAGGGGACCATGCTACGGAGTAATGGGCGAATCCTGGAGTCTGTAGCACAGCAGGAGGTGGTCGAGCAGGATTCATTTCATCTGCAGTTGAGGTCGTGAATCAAGAAACAAATTGTATATTCTTGTATATCTCATCCGGCTATTACGGTTACTCTGCAAGAATTCCGTGTCTCCTTCAGGCGAGACCAACAACTGACATCATGCGCGTCTCAGTACCAACCATTATCACCGGCTCTGGAGCGCCAAAACAAACAATTTCACCAGCTGCTGCGGTTGAGCGCATCGCAGACTTCCTTGCGCCAGGAAAAGCGACGCTACTCACGGGCGCAGGTGTTAGTGTTGCTTCGGGAATCAGAGCATATCGGGGAAAAGATGGCAGATATATGAATCCCAATTATCAGTGAGTTCAATCGTCATGCGAAGCCAGGAACCACACTAATTGTTTCTGTCTGATTATGACATAGACCAATTCTTGTGCGTGCTTTGCTTCAGGCACAGAATCTTTCTCATTGACGAACACCTTAGTATCACGAACTAACTGACCAAAGTGAAAAGGGTTTTGCTTTCAGGCAAGTCAAATAAACCCCCTCGTGTTACACAGCTTCTGAACCGACCACTCAACAGACAGCGGTATTGGTATGAATTCAAATCATGTAGTCAGTCCGCCAGGCTGATGTTTTATAGGCTTCGATCATACTTGGGCTACCCCCCTGTCCGGGACGCTCTGCCTAATACCAGTCACTATGCAATTGCTGCACTCCAATACGCATCATACTTACCTCGCCTCGTGACGCAAAATGTAGACGGGTTACACCACAAGGCGATCGCGCACCTTTGGGAGCAAGATCATATCCAAAAGCAAATGCTTGAACTACACGGAACCCTCCATGTACGTTTTGGGTCGTTTTGGATGCATTTGCTTTCTGGTGTTTCAGCGAACAATAAACCAATCATCTTGCTTGCAGCGAGTACATTGCAAGCGTGGTCATATAGTCCCCAGAAACATGTTCCAAGATTGGCTTTCTTCTTCTAATCCGCAATGGAAGGCATTCGTCGACAATTTAGAGAAGACCGGGCAAAAACCACGTACAAATCCTGATGGTGATGTTCGTCTATCGTTCGCAGACCAATTTTAATGATTGATTGTTCTCGAAGGTGGAGTTGGAAGGCGTTTCTTATGCCGATTTCGTGGTCCCAGAGTGTCCGCAATGTACGTTGGAGGGCCAACAGAACTCTTTTGTAAGAGGCAGCGTGATTACCATGTCTCCTGGGTCTCTGATGCAAGTAGCACAAACCAGAGGTGATATTCTTTGGTGAATCGATACCAAGTCGGATTAAGGACCGCTCGTAAGTTGGGGTTTTTTTGTTTACCCATGTCGGAGTAGTGACCCCAACGCAGGTTTCATGATATCGAACAGTCTGAAAGGGTTTTCGTCCTCGGCACCACACTGGCGACGTATTCCGCATTCAGGTGCTTGCAATTGCCGATAATCGTAAAGTGGCTATGACACTGATGACATTGTGCCCCAAGGCTGGTAAAGCGCGCATTAGAGCTGCGAAAACCAGTCATGTTACTGAATGTAGGGCCAACGAGGGCTGACAGACTTCCAGGTGTGGAGAAACTCGAGATATCGAGTTCCCTGGTGTTGCGAGACGTAGTGCGAGCCCTCCTGTGAGATGGTCATGTACCAGAAAAAAATATACTGATAATTAACTAGGGGTTCTCGAGCAAGTCAAGATTCTGCAATAGTTTATCTTCTCCAGAGCGGCATTCATCAGCCACCAGCAGAAGACCACAAAATCATATCAAGAAATACTTAGACTTGGATAAGAAGGAATGATATCCGTAATAATAGTAGTGAAGATCATAGAATGCGTAGATTAATGCTGGCTACTCTGGTATGCTGGTATGGGCAAATGTGGTAGCTAGTTATGTGTATGGTAAAGTACTGGCGATGCAAATGGAGACAACAGAGCAAGAATGAGAACTATAACAGATGGATACAATACAACAACGGTATATGATCTTAGGAGTGGTCTTGAGGACGTGTTCCCGGATGGAGAGAGAGGGTTGGAGTTGAGCCGCGTTCTATTATGGTTACTCGAGGGGGCTCGTCGTCGTCACCGTCGTCTTCATGCATAGTATTGGTATCTACCAACCAGGCTGGAGGTCTCAAATCAGACCACGACCAAGATTGCCAGTGCCCATGATCTACTA
This sequence comes from Suillus weaverae, assembly GCA_016767475.1. Classification (NCBI taxonomy): domain Eukaryota; kingdom Fungi; phylum Basidiomycota; class Agaricomycetes; order Boletales; family Suillaceae; genus Suillus; species Suillus weaverae. Next base: position 11,528 of record MU179307.1, read on the forward strand.
GAGGCAAGTCCTGAAGGACTTGCGTTTAGATCTTCTCCCGTGTAACAGGAAAAAAAAATTCACGTACAACGACTTTCGTCGAGGTGTCGACGACCACCTCTTCTGGGTCACTCGAAGACGAGCTTTCTTTAAAAATGGCAGAAATTCCCCGTCGATCGTCATTGGGAGTCAAAGGTGGTGGTGGTGTGAGATTGTCGGCGTCTGTGTTAGACGATGAAGCAGGGGAAATTTTCTCAACCTTGATCTAACAAATCACATGAATTCCACCAAATAAAACAGAGCTATGGAAGGGACTCACTATTTCCCTCGAAGGACGACTAGTGGCGCGGGCACCTCCGACTGGTTTCTTCAAACAACGTTCGCGGTGTTTCAGCCAATGGAAGGGATCATACAGACTCTTCGGGGATAGTTTTATACGATTTCCACAGCGTTTGCAAGTGACAAAAAGTGGGCCAAGGACCTCTGCCATCGGATCGTCACGTAGCCTTTTCTCCCTTGCAACTTCGCCTACGGTTCGGCGAGGCGCATCTCCTCCGCTGCTCAAAGCACCTGGATAAGTATATGGCTGATCGAAGACAACAGAGACGCTTACTCATTGATGCCTTTTAAACTAGAATCTTTCCTCGGTGACCCCCTGCGGAAGTGGCACGAATAGAATGAGCAGCAATGACGTCGGTTAGCGATAAATACCCACATGACTTTGATGACGGGGGGATGAGACACTATAGTGGGGGGAGAAACGTATTTTCAGCGGGTATGAAAGTCCAATTTTCTGGAGTGTTGAATAAGCTTTATCTGTCTGAACGTGGTAGTGGCCACTGACTTGTAGCCTAGCTTGTTCCGTGGAGGGGGAAAATTGGAACCGTGTGCCGAAGAAGTGAAGAACTGCGTACACTTTACGCGCCAATACAAAGACCTCTATGTCTCAACGGCTCAGTTGTATGTGCGCGACAGTTAGGCGTAAGAGCGAAAGTCACGGGAAGAAAGTGGAGGGCGGGGACACACTTCGGAAATTCCCGTCGACTTGCATGCTCGTTCGCGCGTGTTTACATTTACCCCCAAGCGTCCAGGGGAATAGTTGAATGGCATTATGAAGAAAACCAAGCACAATAGATAGAGCGGGGTACAATACAATCGACATAACTCGTACAACGCAGTAGTGCCAACATTTACGTAGATGGTGTACCTAAACCTTCACGGAAACCACGCACGAAAGCTTTGAAAGGCTGCATAAACCAACCCCACGGACCTGACGCCTCATTCTCGGGCGCTTGGTAGGCCACGGTTCTCGGACGATTCACAGGACGGTCTTCTCCAGCATCTTCTTCGTCCCGGGCACGTTTCTCCCGAATGCGATACGGAGAGTTGTCATTGGTGGCTGTGGCGTCTGTAGACGCTGAACTCGAGGATGGAGGGGGTTTGTGTACCTCGCTTATAGGCGTTTGAGTGATAGACTGACCAGATGGTGGAGGGAAAACGCGCGAAAGTCGCGAACTAGGAGCCTTTGGAGTGGGTTGAACAGCATGACTACAGCCACTGTTACTTGTAAAAACGCTGGTAAAATGATATTCACTCACGAAGAGCACTTTGCCTTGTGCTCGTGCCACTTGGTTAAATCATACTGAACGACACCGTCCAGTTCGACATTTGTCCTGCAAAAAGCACACTCGACATGTCGAGCGGAAGACGACTTCGCTTGAGGGTCATTCAGCAGACTATATTTTCTCTCTGCGGTAGCCACTATACTGGGTCTGATTAAGTTACTAGTTAGCAAAAGTGTAGTAAAATCCAGGAAACAATTATCACTCACACGACACGCGAACACCGTTGTTGATGTGCGTGCCAATTTCCAAGAAGGTGGGTATGATCGATCGACAACTTGATCCATTTCTGGCAGGATCGACAAAGAACTTCGTGCGGTCTGACCTCTTGAGCACGAGAATCCTCTTCCAGTAAAGCTTTCTTTTCGGCGTCAGTCTGCCGAGCCGACTGAGGTGAAGGCTGTTTAGTAATCTCCTGACTCAATTCTGATACCGAAACCTCTCCTTCAGGTTTCTCCATTTCGGTCTCACTTCGGTGGCTCCTGTTCACAGGATAAGTGGGGTTTAAATTTCAATGTGTAAATGTACTAACTTCTTCGAAACAGGGGATCGCGGGTCGCATCTACGTCGATGGATCTCCCAAGGACGAACTGTATATGTCTGTCTCTTGCCAAGGTTGATCCATTTGTCGCATCGAGCGCAATGAACTCGGTGCGGTTCCATATCATCACAATGTGACTGGTCTTTGAAATACTGAATACGCTCGGATTCAGACCGACGTATTCGACCTCCGGCAGATGATTCTGCAATTGATGAGGTCTCATCTGCGTCGTCATCGGGGGTGTCAGGGCACCTGGCCATCCAGCGTGGTGAGTGACCATTAAGCGTCAAGGAACCCGAGATACGTACTTGGCTTTGGAGGCGGAGGAACTCTTATCTGATGACTTCGCACGAACGGAAAGGACAGAGGGGCTCTCATGACGGATGGAACGATTCAAGGATACCACTGATGAAGCGCGACTATGGGATCCCCTGGCCTTGCTGACAGGCTTAGCAGAAAGCACCTGGCTTTCTTGAGAATTGCGGGGGGATTGTGGTGGTGAAGGTCCAGGAAGACTAGATAGCATATACAGACAATCACGAATCATAGATGCACAGGTTTAAATTCTTTACTCACGAAGTCTCGACCTTTTGTGAGGTAGCTTTCGGTTCAGGCAGCTAATCTATCATTAATTGACAATCCCAGCTTAGAGAAACCAACTTACAGATGTTTCTTGGGGGTCACTGATTGCGATACTTTGATGCGTGTCCGATTCTTCACCTGAAGTGTCTCTGCCGAGACGTAAGGTCATTTAACGCGTCCAATATGTGTAATGGCGTACTCTGCAATGTTTGGAATACTTCTTTTCTTCTAGGAAGGTTTGTCAGAGAACTATTCGCGTGGTGTCGCGTGAAATGACGCGCTGACCTTGGCCTTGCTGGCGTATTTGACCTTGGATGATCCAACCTTTGGTCTAAGTGCCATGTCAGCAGGAAACGTATGAAATGCCCATATTTAAAAAACAACCTCTCCGGGGATGAATTCAGGGTATTGCTCATGGTAAAAGAACGTATCGGGTTAGCAGAAAAGGAAACAGAAATATACGGGATGAGGACAATGAACTCCACTTGATGGTATCACGGTATCACCCAAAGATTTGGTGCCAAGCATGTACAAATATACTCACTTGCCTTCAAAAAGCATGAATTCTGCCCCAGAAATGAGCTGATGGCATTAAAGCTTACAAAACTACAGTACGATATTCTAGTTATCGCTTTGAAAAAGCGAGGCTAAACTTACAACCATCCTGCTCCAAGCAATGTCCAAAAAATACAGCGTATCGATTTACCCGCCCGACTTTGAAAAGTCACTTGGACCCGTGAGTAATGGGTCGTACCGTTCTGAAGAGATGTTTGGTTGAGGGCAATTGATAGGAGAGTCGACTATAGGATAAAAAGATCCAATAGGACGAGGTAGCGCAGGTACGTGTGAGGATCCAATTTCATGGTTTGATTGCGCCAGCAAATGGTATGGTATGGGACCATAGACTTGGCTTGGGAACGGCAGGGGTGCCATCATCATGGAGGAGTGTTGAACTTGAATTGACGTTGGAAGGGGAGGTTGCATACACCCCATCGCGATCGCTGCTGAAGATGGTGATCATGAGGTACATGGTAACGTTCTATTGGATGTTTTGCGTACCATCACTGTCCGGTCCTTCACCGAGATGCGGGCATCCACCGCTAACGCCTTGCTGAGTGCAGATTTGACAGATGCGATCGATACACTGGTACCCCTTACGCGCGCAATGTACGCATGGCCTAATGGTCGTCAACCAATGCGCATACCAGCGGCATCAAAGTCACCTACCTCATGCCTTCACACCTCACCTTATCGCGTCTATGTGGTTGTTGAAGTGATGTTCTAGATCATAGTTGATGACTTACCTGCAATATACACACGCCTGAAAAGATGGCGTCAGAAGAAGTATATTTACTCCAAACAAAAACTGACCGCTTTGACACGAGTACCATGACCTCTGCCCTTCCTCTGAACGTTGATACACTCCTTGCCACATTCAACGCATTGCCTACACGGACGTGCATCCTCGCATTTCTTATTGTCTTGCCTGCAACCCTCGCAACGAAGCTTAACAAGTTTAGGTCCTTTTCCCACGTGGACACACTCTTCCCCCCGTGCAATGCATCGAGAGCAAGGTCGTTGATCATCACACTAGACGCAGGGAAGGTCAAAATCGCATCCAGAACCATAGTACAAGCATACCTTCTTATTATCCCGACGACAGTTCTGGCAAGCCAGTTTTGCACGGTCGGGTTTTGAGCGATGTGGCCCGCGGAGAAGCAAGGCGGGAGGAGGTTCTGCACGCAATACTGGGTGGTGATGGCCTTCAGTGCACTCTACCTGCTCCTCTCGGCACCTGAGGCAAGGCTTTCCGCCTTCGCAGCGCGCGCGAGCTTTTCGACAGTTCTCGCACCCAGCAACACATTGCTCAATAGTGTAACCCTTCTTGACGCAGCCTCCACACGGCCTAATTGATCACGGGAACATCCATTCATGAATTAAATGGAAGTAAATCAGAGTAGAAGCAAAGCCTACTTTTGACCATCGCAGCGTATTTTGTCGCGCCTGCAGGGGAAGACTATTAGGACACAAGGGGTGCCCCTCAATCACGAGATGATTACCTGCAACTAGCACATGCCTAGCGATGTTCTTGATAAGCTAACATTAAAAGGGAGCGTGAACGTTAAGCACAAACCTTGACTGCTCTTCTTGGCCACGCTGTCGTGATGATGTCGGATATCGGGACTGGCGGCGGCTGCTGCTGGGAATCCATCGGTCTGCAGGATGTGGTCAGTTAACAAAAGGTGTGTGTGAACTTATCCCCTTTTCCAACGTGTATGGAGGTCAAACCCTTACGTAAGTGGCTTATCGTGATGAAACTTTAACCCATCACGTCTAGCATAATCATCTTCTTATTTGATCACAGCGTACACGCAACAGCATCTAATACTCAGCAGGTCCAATGTATTTTGAGTGATCGGTTGAGCCTAGTCATAGATCAGTCGTAAGTAGTACAGTCTGTACAGATGCCTGATCATGGAGTCCTCCAAATTTCTCTAAATGCCCAACAAATAAGAAAGTGACCAGTCCGTCATATATGACCAGAAAACGACTCAGATACTGTGAAAGAAAAGAAAAGGACCATTGACACCAATGACGCTGTGGCGTAATAAATAAAGAATTGACACCAGGTGCTTACTGGTAGACGGCGACGTAGTTGACGACCCACTTAGCATCTACAACAGAACAATGAGTAATGCGGAGTGATTCAACATCCGGTGCAAACTTACCGACGTAGTTAGTAGCATTGGCAACCATATCCGTGCACTTTCCTGAGCATCCAGATTTCGAGTAGGCATCACTACCTGCCCAGTTGCCGCAGATAGTTGTGTCGATGACCATCTGTTGGTCGTAGAAATTGTCTGTTATGTCGCAGGTTTTTGCAGACCAGAAACCAGACGGAGTGCCCCAAGTGGAAGGCGTGGGCACTTGGGCCGTGAGGTCATCAGGGATGTCAGCCCGAGCGAAGTGCCACATTGCCATGCCAGTGGAATTGTCCCATAGAAGCGCAAAGACGCCGCCCCCTGCCTTGTTGAAGCCATACGCAAAAGACCTGCCCCACGGACCGTTAGGTTGAGATTAACGCATAAAAAATAGATACAAACGTTGAGTTACTATCCATGATGCTGCAGCCGGAGTCCGAGGTCTCAGTACTGTAACAATTGCTCGAGAGGACAGAGCCTGTAAACTCATCGGAATTATCCGTATCGATGGTGCAGGTGTGGTTTGTGCCACTATGAAGCGTCATTTGATTTTTCGCCTGGTCATTGATACCCTCGACGATGTCAATTTCACCCCCATATGGCCAGTCGGGTCCAACGGTCCAGAAACTGGGCCACGTAGAACAGCCGACAGGCATTTTGGAGGCGTCCATGATAAAGAGACCGCCGTTGTAGCTGTTTTGAGACGTGATACGAACACTGGCTGTGGGTCAGTGCAAAGATTATAATGAAGGCGATTGATACACACGCGTCACGATCGCCGCCGGCGGCAACAGTGCTAGTTGAATCAATTGCAAGGACCGTCGAGTAGTCGGAGTCATTGACATAAGCAAGTCTCTTAAACTGTGCGGCTGACTTGTTTTGGTAGATGACATTTCCACCACTGGGGTCTGAACCAGTAAAGAAGTCCCAGTTACTAGACAGATGGAAGACCATTAGCCGAGTTACAAGTTGAAACTGTATATAAATGGCACGTGCTTGAAGAAATCTTCCCCCAGGTAAAAGTCTTGAATCGTGTAGGTTTTGTCTGTTGACCGTCTACCAACAGTGATAGGGAGGTAATGTGAGGGTGAGTGAGCACCAACCAGGATGGTCAATGGGAGAGTCGCTAGAAAGAGTTTATCAAAAGAATGCATCGCACAGTGCAAATAAGGAACGCTCGGCAGTCGTCCAAAACAATGAAACAGCAGTAAGACAGAAGAGGGATAGTTAATGCAACGTCGATAATAACGTTGGTCAAGGGGTTTTATTGTGCTTGTAACATCGAAAATGACGTTCGCCAACCTCGTTGTTTCATGAAGGTTGCACTCCATTACCTCAGTTCGGCCAGCCCCCCTAAGCAGACCGATCGAAAGAAGATCAGTAGTCGTTCCTTCGTATTCGCGTCGGTCACCTTCGGGATCTTATCATACCGCGGGCCTAATTAATCTCAGCGCCTTGTCCTCAATCCAACCATCACCCTTTGTATCTCGAGAATTGACTAGTCATCTCTCCTTGTCGATATTTGCAGTTTCATAGATTGTAACTGCGGCACTGTAAACAACAGGGGTCAAAAGATTCACGGCTAGAATGCTGGCTGAAAGAGTTTACTTAGTCCTCGAGGTTCCAGTACTTGCAGAGCATTATCACCGCGGCACCAAAGTAGCTCGAATTAGACGGCCTTTCACTTCCCGAAAGTCCAGGTTAGGTCAAGTTTGGGAGGTACCAATGATGGGAGACGATGGAGTAAGGCGCGGATACTAGTATGAAATCTATTTTGAACAAAGTTAGCATCCAAAGACCGTGCGTCTACTACACGTTGTGACGTTCCGACGTCGTATGATGTAGTCCTAACTCGTGTTTTAGTCGTTTGATTTTGAACTGTCGAGACGTAATTACATCACAGGTTCTGCCATGTAGCATTCTGCCGCATCTGCTTGGCAGAGCGGTTGAGAGAGCGGCAGCCTTTTGCCAATGGTAGTAAAATCTAGAGGCTTGGAACCGAACAGTAGACGTACGTGATAATGGTAACGACGACAATTGCCAATATTGAGCGGATAGAAGGTCACTGTGGGAGATTCGACCATCTTCCACAAGTCCACGTGTAAATAAGTATCTCCGGGTGGCAGGTTGTATCGTGTGGGCGGCAGTTCATGAATCACTTCTCTCGAACTTCGATATTCGGGGAATGGTCTGAAAATTAAAAACGCGCATGGCGGACGCTGACAAAGGCAGTAGATTTATGCCCCTACTTTCGAATTGTGGTCAATGACGAAGTCGACGAGGGTATCAAGATGTCCCAGTGAACAAAAAAAACACGAAAGAAAGGGGTGTACGGAAGTTCTAGTGGTGAACGAGTCAGTTTAACGACTGAGGACAATATTTGACTTGGATGGCCGAGAAGGCGAGGTTTCGACAGCGTTGAAGCCGTACTAGTACTACAGGGTACTAGCCTGGTGCGTACGATGGCACAGGTGGAATGACAAAGTCGACAAACTGAGAAAATCAAGGCATGTTCAAGAGGAGTCCTACAACTGTGAACTACTGACCTTTGAACTTCTTGAATAGCGTGAATATATTCCATTTTGAGATCAAGACTGCGACGTTTGTTCGTCACCCAGCGCTAAGCGCAGGAATGAAAGATTCGGGGTTCTTCTCGTTCTCATATCATGATAGATCTGAAAACTTCCCATGGAATGTGCAACATGAAACAAGTTGCAACGCGACAGTTGCTATGTTCGAGATAAGAGGTCAACCAGCCAGCACTAGTGAGACTAACCAGGGTTCAGGCCTCCAAAGACTAATATTCTTCCAGCTTCACTATGACAGTGCTCACGAAATATGCAAGCAAGTACATAGCAATAGCTACGTTGCAACAGTTGCTGAGAGGATGATTGATAGATATCGATAGATACTGAATCCTGATCAGCCAAGCACACTTATTTGCTTGCACGATATATAGCAGAGAAAAACAGCTGGCAGCTGGCTTTGCAACTTTTTAGAGTTATAGGCAACATGACAATTTAAAATTCCCAGCAGAGGTTTTTCCTGATGAAGCCAGAGTAATCCTCGACTGTGATGGTATGGAAAGGCACAGGTGGGATGAGGCTCATACTGGCCACCAGCAGCGAAACCGTTTGCCATGAAGAGGACGGGTTGAGGTTCGCACGTGCAAGGTAGATAGCGGCTATCTAACCCTAAACAGATTTAGAAAAAAACTGAGGACAAGAATGGCGCATGAAAAGTTGCAGCTTCTGTCGCCTTGAATGATGGTGCGGAATGAAGTAACACTAGTGGATAGAAGCGAGACAGGCAGGCGGGTATATAGAGTGTCAGGTATTCTGCTGCATTCTGACTTGAATCGTCTAATGCCCAAGCCGGCGGACACTTCCTCACAGCTCAATTGCAATGTGTTCATCAAAACGTTTCCCTCCCCATAGGACCGAGCTTCTTTTCCAAAGTTGCATATTCGCGACTCAATTCCGACTTTTTGAAGCTCCAGTGGTGTTATACGTCAGTCTGGGTGGCGCATTTTGATTGAAAAACACTCACCCACCCCACTGAGGACCAGCCCTCCTAATATGCATCTATGCCATGAGGGACCGTTGGTAGCTGATGGTTGCTTGGCGTCAGCTCCATCAACGCGAGTCTGAAAGCGAGGTCTTCATTGCTAGAGATATGTCCCGACGGCACCGAAGGACCTTCGCCAAAGAACCTATCATAAACCATGTCCATAACTTCTCCCGCACGACTGAGGTGTAGGACATGGGCAACAGCAGCATGGATTGCAATGAATTTGGGGTGTGGAAGCGGCGTTCCATGTTTAAAGTGATCCTGAAAGCGGACCTGTTAGAAATTCTCAAACCCACGAGGGATGGGTTTGAGCCAGTGCACATCATATGTTTCCGGGACATCCTTTCGAGGGTATGAGTATCCGAACATTCATAACAAACTCCCAAACATACCGTGGCATGTAGACACCATGCAAAATTGTCAAACAACGTGTGCAGCGTGTATTGGAGTGTCATTCCGTTCACAGGAGCATCGATACAGCCAGCCACGGTTTTCATGAAATCCCAAGGGATGTTAGCGTAGCACTTAATGATGTCGAGTGTTGCTTGAAGGGCAAACTGGAGAATAATCAGCCGAATGGGCGCAATAACTTGGCTGAGGGATATACCTTGTCCCCATCGTACTTATGCAAAACGGATCTTCGAAGGATATGTGCAACCTGGAGGTCCTGAACAGGATCGGGGGAGTCTGCTGGCCCACAATATAGTTGCCAGACTCTGCTCACAACACACCTCTGGCCATCTCGTTCGAGTATCTAAACGGTCTTCAGGTGAGCGTCCTGCAACGTACAAAGCGAGACACCGCAGCGCACCCACCTTTTTCCGGAACGAGGGAGTTCGAGTCGCAGACACAATTTCTGTAACCACTTGAGCCATCTCGTAATTTGGGCTGGTTACAGAAGAGTGTGGAGTCTAAGTGGATCTATAGGCCTTCTTGACTTGGCTAACATGAGCAATAGCATTGCCAATAAAGCAGATGACACACGAGGCCACAATAACAAGTAAAGCCAATCATGCGCCAACTTTGTTAACTCTGACGCAGAGGAGCTGGTCGCTTTCCCCTTTCTATGCGCCACTATGATGGCAGATGGGGTATAACGTACACCACAGTCACGAATTTCAAGTGCCCCCTGTAACATTGCATCTAGTATGTCATACACGCGGATTGGCTCAGCCTGGGTAACTGTTGTTTCCCCGCCTTCGATTTTAAACTCCCGAAGGATGGCCTGCGTACTACGGACCAACTCTTCGGTCGTCTGCGTCTCGTCGTCCATTATCTCATAAATATCGTTGTTGCGCGCGGAGTCGGATGAAGACAGAAGTGTAAGCGTGCTGGGGCTGGGGGAGTGTGCCAGAGGCATACTGAGAAACTGAAAACTGTAGAGATACGATTCATACGAGACAACAGTTGTAAAGTAGTGGTGCTGGTGGCGGGCACACAAGAGGTGTGTTTACGTAATGGTTTCGCTTAACTTTGGTTGCTATCGCTGACTAAGCTACTGGAATCTCTCCTGTCCAGGAGCCATCACCTCACGGCGGCTTGGCACAAGCTCATCAGTTGTGATACCAGTATTATTTGACGAGCTCGTAATCACGAACGAGTCTCTCCACGCACGGCGACCAGACAACGGGACAAGACCAGGCGGTAAAAGTGTCCTGCTCATTGAAACGGTTGAGAAGGGAGCTGACGCTGGGATATCGAGAACGTCTACGCCTGCGGGGTATAATGGGCTAGGATTCCTGCTACGCATCGAATCATATGGATCATCATATGCTAGGATGCTCAACATGGTATAGGTGGTGCGAACTCTCCATCACCGTTGTTACCGGCGCCTCATCTGAGTCTGCGCCCTTGCAAAGAATGAAGAGTGGCGTCAACGTCTACTGCGCGAAAATTTCCGACATGTGGGTCAGGTTTTTTTTGGTCGGAGTCTCCCACAGCAGAACATGTGCATGATTGATACAACGTACAAGAGCGATGTATTCCGAGTGACTGAGTCTAATTATTCGTAAGTAGTCCATGGATGTTGCATTACGAGTCCTCAAAATGCGCAGTAAGTAAGAAAACGACCAGCGCAGCATATACAAACAGTAAGTAATTGATCCTGCCAATAAAACAAAAGAATAATAGATGCAAATGACGATGTGCTGTGACAAAAGCAGGGTATGATGTAGATATGTTGCGATGCGATGCAATGCAAATAATGAAGGTTTAAGCTTATAAGGCGAATGTTCACTGGTAGACGGCAACGTAGTTGATAACCCACTTGGCATCTACAATAACATTAAAGAACACTGAGCGGTGTGACATGAATAAATATCCCATGAGAACTTACCGACATAGTTGGTAGCATTGGCGACCATATCTGAGCACGTTCCTGGGCATCCAGAACTGGAGTAGGCACTACCACCGGCCCAATTACCGCAGATAGTAGTGTCAATAACCATCTGGTGGTCGTAGAAGTTGGCTGATATGTCACAACTTTGTGCAGACCAGAAACCAGCCGGAGTGCTCCAAGTGGAAGGGTTGGGCATTTGGGCCGTAAGATCTGCAGGGATGTCGGCACGAGCGAAGTGCCACATCGACATGCCAGAGGAGTTGTCCCATAGGAGTGCAAAGACACCACCCTGTGCATTGTTGAAGCCGTATCCAAAAGATCTGCCACAGACACATTAGGTCCCAGCTGACGTGTAAGAAAGAGAGGTGATACAAACCTCGTGTCCGTGTCCTCAACGCCGCAGCCTGCGTCCGCAGTCTGGGTACTGTAACAGTTGGTCCCGAGGACCTGACCAGTAAACCGACTGGTACTACTATTTGACTTTCCGATTGTACAACCTTGGCCCGTGCCACTATGGAGCGTCATCTGGTTTGTCGCCTGGTCATTCACACCCTCGATAATATCAATTTCACCCGCCGAGGGCCAGTTCGGGCCAACAGTCCAGAAACTGGGCCACGTAGAACAGCCGACAGGCATGTTCGAGGCATCAATGACAAAGAGACCGCCGTTGTAGCTCTTCTGAGATGTGATACGAACACTGCATCCGTGATGAATACTCATAAATCATAACGAACACGGGTATTACGCACGAGTCACGCTGGCCGCCGGCAGCGACGGTGCTGGTTGAATCCACTGCAAGAACTGTCGAATTATCGCAGTCATTGACATATGCAAGTCCCTTAGACTGCGCGTCCGATTTGCTTTGGTAGTTAACATTGCCACCAGTGGGGTCCGAACCAGTGAAAAAGTCCCAATTACTAGATGGATAATTAGCCGAGTTCCGCGTTGAAATTGCATATACAATAAGTGGTACGAACTTGATGAAATCCTCCCCCTGATAAAGGTCCTGAATTTTGTAGGTTTTGTTGGTAGACTGTCTAGGGACAGCAGTACGGCGGTGACGCGAGTGCGCGCGCGACTGATGGTGAGCACCAACCAGGGTGGTCAATGAGAGAGCAGCTAGAAAGAGCTTAGAGAGTGTGTGCATCGTGAGGCAAAAGAAAGTAAGGGCGAGCAGTCGTCCAAAGAATTAAAGGAAAGGGATGAAACAGCAGTGAAATTTAAAGAGAAGGATGTGGAAAGTGAAACAAAGAAACGCTGATGGAACGTTCAAGGAATTTAAAGCATGGAAAGTAACAACTTCACGAACCTCGTTGCTGCGGGCTGCCACACTGCATTACCTTGGAATTGCCTCGGCCACACTCGGCGACCTTATAATATCGGGACCCTAATTACGCTAACCAGTCCTTTTGTCCTCAATCCGACCACATCACTATGCATTGTATTCTAAGACTGGTTAGTCAATCTCGTCGACGTTTGCAGCTTCAGAGCGTGCAGTGGAAATGGTGTAAATCAGAAGTCAAAAAGTGACACGTGCGCACCATTGATGCTGAAGCGCTGAAAACTGAAGTGCTGAAAACCAACCAGCTGAAAACGAGCAGGAAGTCAGTCTGAGAATTCAATAGACTTTCAATCCAAAGCGCTATAGAGCTGCCGCCGTCCAATTTTAGTACCTGGAAATTTAGAAGTATTTAACACCTGGTTGACCCATATAGGTCCACATTCACACGGCGCGGAAATTGCTTCCCAAAGAACGAGTACTACTCCGGCATAAATTCAGTTTGTTTATGTAAGTTTTGTGGAGCAGGTACGTACCAAACGTGTAGAGACATTAACGCACTACAATTGTGAGAAGGCTAGCTTCGGATCTGATGTAAGTAGAGAGGTGTAAGCCGTTCATAGCAAGAGAATCTCTTAGAAGTCGGTTCAAGGATGACCGGTCACCAGTTGGCCTTCATGGGTCTTGGTCTGGATAACTCTATCTGCGCCATTGCTCGCGAATGCATCTCACTATTGCAGACACAGTACCTCAATGAGCTGAGAAGGCGCACTATGGACAATTGGACGCTTAGCTCCACTGCGATTAACATTATCTTAATCGGTGGCGCTCTAACTCCACTGCATGCTTCCAAAACGAGCCGGCTTATCCGAGTCTGCTTGATTTCTATGGCCAGGTTCACCATATTGGCCACCTAATTGTAGCCTGTGTGTCTTTGGCATGTATGAAGCTTAGTGCTCAAATGGTGATCTACTTGCCATAATTCGTACGCTTCCTGGGCATCTTAAATCATAAAGCGGTCATTGCGATCCTAACAGTATACAACGAATCAGTCTGTTTCGTTGTCAACAGGTGCTGAACATCCTTACATATATAGGTGTGTTAATGAGGGATCGAGGCGAATGTTACAGGATGTTACTGGTAGACGGCGACGTAATTGATGACCCACTTGGCATCTACAATGGAACGTTGAGAGTGTGAAATGGTTCGGCATCCTGTCAGACTTACCAACATAGTTAGTAGCATTGGCGACCATATCTGAACACGTTCCTGGGCATCCAGATCGGGCGTAGGCATTACCACCCGCCCATTCGCCGCAGATAGTAGTGTCGATGATCATCTTCTGATCGTAGAAGTTGGTCGTCATGTCGCAGTTTTGTGAAGACCAGAATCCGGCTGGAGTGCCCCATGTGGAAGGCTTGGGCTTTTGGGCTATGAGATCTGCAGGGATGTCAGCCCGAGCGAAGTGCCACATTGACATGCCGGTGGAGTTGTCCCACAGAAGTGCAAAGACACCACCCTCTGCATTGTTGAAACCATACGCAAAAGACCTATCACGTAGAAGCATTAGGTCCCGATTGACGCATAAGAAAGAGATAAGTACGATACAAACCTTGTGTCCGTGTCCTCGATGGGGCAGCCTGAGTCCGCGTGTGCGGCGCTGTGACAGTTGGTCCCCTTGATCTGGCCGGTGAATTGGTGGGTACTATTTGTCTTTTCGTTGGTGCAAGTTTGGTTTGTGCCGGTATGAAGCGCCATTTGGTTCGTGTCCTGGTTATTCACACCCTCGACAATGTCGATTTCGCCCCCCATGGGCCAGTTCGGGCCCACGGTCCAGAAACTAGGCCACGTAGAACATCCTACAGGCATGTAGGAGGCGTCAAAGATAAAGAGACCGCCGTTGTAATTTCGTCTAGACATGATACGGATGCTGCAACTGTAATGAGACGCATAGATATAATAAACACGGTCTTTACACACGAGGCACGGTGGCCGCCAGCAGCAACGGTGCTAGTTGAATCAACTGCAAGGATCAACGAGTTGTCGCAGTCGTTGACATATGCAAGTCCCTTAGACTGCGCTTCCGATTTGCTTTGGTAGATAACATTTCCACCAGTGGGATCCGAGCCAACGACGAAAGTCCAATCACTAAATGGATGAAAGACAGTTAGCCAAGACACACAAGTTGAAACTAGATAGGTGGTACGTCCTTGAAAAAATCTTCTCCCTGATAAAAGTCTTCTATCATGTAGGTTTTGCTGGTAAGTTGCCTATGAGCAGTAGCGCGGCGGTGACGCGAATGCCAGTAACGGTCACCATCAACCAGGGCGGTAAACGGGAGTGCCGCTAGAAACCATTTAGAGAAAGAGTGCATAGGAATTGAAGCAAAGGATTGAAACACCAGTGGATGAACGTTTAAGCCTAGGGGAGGAGAATCAATGCAAAGACGGTGGTTTGTACATACTAGTACTAGTGGAGTCTTATTGTGTTGAAAACCCGAAAGTGACATTCACTACTCGGAGTGCACTGGACTGCATCGGCAACCTTATTATATCTCGGCTCCGCTCAATCCCAAAATTCCCTGTCCTCGAATCCGGGACCGATCGGCCAACCCCCCTTGCAGATGTTTGCAGTTTCATAGCTCAATGATAGCTTGTGATGGTACCGCTGTAAATAAGAGGAGTCAAAACAAAGCATTACTGAAACTGAGCTAGCTGGAGAGTTTACCTGGAGCTCTATCACCGTGGCGCCAAAGTAAGGTTGAAGTAGCTCAAATTGTCTAAGGCGGATTTGCACGTCCCTAGAGTCCAAACAGACCCGGGACACTGTCAACGATCACGTCCGGGCGGCAGTACGTTTACATATAGTAGTACTAGCCTCGACGGTTCAGGAAGAAGCAATTACTACCACGGATGGAGTAAGAAATAATTGCTTCGGCTCTGCGTTGGATGTCCATTCACCATTGACTTGTTTCTTGGAAATATGTTGAACGGTACGTACTAGTGTCGCCAAGCGCACAAAGTTGGAGCGGCTAACTTTCGAGAATTGCATGAGGCAAGCAGCACAATGAATATATCTCCGCGTTGTCTCCGCGGAACCTTGTTCGTTGACAAGAACGCATGAGTTATATATGGCCGATTGCCAGCACGGTTAGTGGGAGTCACTAGAATCATGATGTCGACAATATTAACGTGTTGATCAAACGCCAGCTTATCAAGCACGTAGATTGCTTGACCAATATTTGGCAACAAGATGTTGCGCGGATGTATCTCGAGAAACCCGCTGTCTTGCCCGAATGAGTGTCGCCAAAGTTGGGGTGTAAGAGGCTATGCGAATGTGAGATGAATTCTCTCTTTGTCGTTCTCGTGCTGTCCTGCTGCATGTAGAGGAAGGAGCGTGAACTCAGCAGTGGGACACCACCAGATGCGCGAGCGATGGTGAAATTTAAACACCCTAAGGGCTTGGACCACGGGGTCGACGACAGAAGCCCAAAGCTTGCGCAGGATGCCGACAAGCTTGTGTTGATGATCAGAAAAACCAGGTTGCTCTACGAGGGACTGAAGCTCGGAGGACAACTCGGAGACAAGTTCGGTCCGCGTGATATCAAGTAGAACGTGGACAGGATCTTGGGTACTCAAGATAATCAAGGCGTCACAGCCGTACTGACTAACATTGACGACGATGACAGGACCTTCTTCAGCCGCTGTCTGGAGGTCAGAAAACAGTGGAGGCAGGAGAAATCGGGGAGCACGCGGATGCGTGAAACGATGTCATCCCATTGCGAGGACAGTTTCCGAATTTGCGGAGACGGGTCTTCAGTAGATTGATCGAACCCGTTACGAAGGCGAACGCTCAGTTCCTTGAACTCTTCCGCGAATGCTGCACCAGTGATACCTAACTGGGAAAGTTCATCAACTGGTGACCGGAAGCGTGGCAACTGTGTCCAGAATACCACACGGCCTTGCTCCACTAGTTCCACGGCGATGGTCAAAGCGCCATAACGAACACTGCATGAGAAAGCATCCGTAGCAAGGGAAGAAGTGGCCTTCTTGACGACATCGAAATGACGTAAAAAAGACAAAAGAACAAAGGAATTTCAATGCGGTGTCGTAGGCAAGCAAAGTTCGTCTCCTCGGCAGAGGTTGCCCATGGCTTGGTACACTAAGATCGCTGCAAGAGGCGGTATGAGATAGGCGTAAGAGTTGCGAATACTTCCTAAACGCTTCATCGAGGTCAGACGAGACGCCCCGTTGTTTAAATATGATCTGAAGGATGATGGCAAGATCGCGGAGAGATCAGGATCGATCATAATGACCGGAGGGATGGAGGCGTAGTGCGGCTAGATGACCGCATCAAGGATAGATGGAACGCTCCGTTGCTGAAATCTGTGTTGAAGGCTGATGGCAAAATTGTAGAGAGAAACGGATCGACCAAAATGACCTGGGGGACAGAGGACTCGCGGAGTCTGATGGAGCCCGATGGCCTCATCAAGGTCAGACGGCATTCCCCGCTGCTCGAATCTGTCATGAAGGCTGATGGCAAGATTGTTGAGAAACGCGAAACGATGGGAATGACCGGGAGGAGTTAGTGCAGCTCGTTGGAGTTTGATGGCCTCATCGAGATCAGATAAGATGCCGCGCTGCTTGAATCTGTCTCGAATGCTGAGGGCAAGCTTAAACATAGCTCGATCAGAATTACCGGGAAGAGTGAGGAGTTGTGCAGTTGTTGGAGTTAAATGACCTCGTCGAGGTCAGAATGGACGCTCCGTTGCTGGAATCTGGCATAAAGATTGATGGCAAGGTTGCCAAGACAGCTGGCATGACGCTCATGGCCGGGTTGACAGCTCCGCAAGGCCGCCAAATACTCCTCCCACTTTATCTGCCATGCTATGATGGTATCGAAAACTTGTTACACAAGACTCTCAAGAATGTAGCGAGCATCAAAGAGCGGACTTGGGCGATCGCCGAAAACAACCATGTCGTGACTGCCATGTTACGCGCCTAATCATCAGTCCAAACGCCAGGACCACCGAGTTGGGTACCAATCAACGTGCACGTACCTAAGAAATTCGAGCACTAGGATCTGCGTCTCGAAGAAAATGCACTAGCTACTGAGCCGCCCTCTTAGGTGACTACATAATAAGTAGAAGCTCGTTAGAGTGCTAAGCATGCTAAGTATAGCTCAGAAGTCACTAGTGGTGCGGCCCGTCCCGGACTTCCTTGAAGTTGAACCAGCCCAATTACTTCGCCTTGTATGTTCTACTGCATTCATGTGTTGATCAGGATGGAATCGTCAATTCGCGCCTTGGAATCGGCGGGTTCCACGGCATAGCCTGAGCTTGAGGCTGCTTCGTAGCGCTCGGAGCTTTTGCACGCAAGACATGCATGCGAATTGATCTCTTGATTCTCAAACAGTTTTCAGTCGAGCCAAAGACAAGTCAAAGTTTGTCATAATTATCCCTCAAAGTTTGATCATCTGTCTGATGTCATATTCTGCACAGGTTTCATGTTCTTCTCTACCCCACCGTATAAGTTGACCATAGCTCGACGACTCCGTGCAGCTAGTAGCGAGCCAGCCATCCTTACGGGCTTTTGTTCTTAGTCACTCCTTCAAGGTGGTTCTGCAACTTCCCACCTTGTTGCTGTGCGTTCTATGATTCAGAAGTGCTGCCCTGCGCTTCTGGCAGCCCTCTCCTTTGTCATCTCGACGACTCTCTCATAGGAGCTCTTCATGATCCTCAGCAGTATCGCACAATCAAGGGCAAGGAATACGGCTCCAAACTATCTTTGGATCATAGGTCTCTCCGCAGCGCGGCCGTCGATTTCTGCTGCCCTGGGCCTTGCCTGACGATCAGAAGAAGTTGAATGGCCCAGGTTCTGGAATTGAGAATCAGATAGGGATCAAGCACAACACGGTACCAAAATAGTCTTCATCACAGAATGGTTCCCGTTTGTAATAACACGGCGCCAGTGAATCGATGGTGTTGCAACAGCGTTTCGCCTTTGTTATACCAAGGTCTGGCAAATACTTGGCAAGTCATAACAAAGATTAAACACACTTGTTGGGGTCTCTGGGTGCGCAGCTATGAACTTGATTATGCAAGACATCATCAAATGAGTGATACAGGCAAAAAAAAATTAGACCTGTGCGGTGAGTGATCCAAGTTGAAATTGCTCACTCCGATAGGCTAGCTTACACCAGTGCGACGTTGCTACAGGTAATCATAGTGTCACACACGGCGCGCTTCGCCGCGTTTAGCTGGCATTAATATTCATCGGTCATTAGCACGAACATTGCGGCAAAACATGATATATTCTTGTTGCATTCGGGTCATGCTCCTGCTACGGCACATATCAATATCACACGTGGGCAGTTCGAACCTTTGGAGATTCATTCTCTAATTTCTCTTGTGGGTCGTCTGCTCACGAGTCACGGGGTCGTGTTTTGTCTATCTAGAATACTTATTGGTATGTGGGTATACAGGCCACTTCTAATCCGGTGGAATTGATATACACTAGTAGTACAAGATATTTACGAGCATCAACTCATCTGCGTTCACGGAGAAGCGATAATTAATTAATTACTGCAGATCAAGTTGTCAGCAACTAAAAATCACCATCGACAAATGTACTCACTGTGATGACAGTAGGCTCGTCCCTACCAAGGAACTCCTTCAAGTTGCTGATTTCCAGGGCAACCTCGATGAGGCCTTTCAAGCCCTCAGCAGTGTCACCTGCTAACACTTTCTCGCCGGCCTCCGGTCCAACATACCTTTCCACGTACAACCTAACAGTCGCACCAGCACTGCCAGTACCACTCAACCTGAACACCACCCGTGACCCATCATCGAACAGCACGACCTGTCCTTGGTTCTTGCTCACACTCCCGTCAATCGGGTCTGTGTAGCTGAAGTTCGTGACAGATGCGATGGTAAAGTCTTGATTGGTGCTCTTCGACTTGTAAGTCTTTTTTGCGAGCGATGATGAAGTGATTGCTCCATCAAGTAGCGCAACAAGCTTGTTGGCACCCTCGGAGGAAACCTCTTCGTAGTCATATCGACTGAAAAATGATCGTCCGTAAACAGCGTAATGCTTCTTCAGTAGTTCCTTGATTCCGATGAGCTCATTTGGCGACTCCTTATTGGCAGCAGCAATAATGTTCAACCAAGCTGGCTGGCGATGAGTATTTGTAAATGTGAGTGAGACCGAGACTACCCATGATTGCCCAGATACCATCCTTCTCACGAATGTGGTCTGAGCCTGTTCCGAAAGACTCTTCACCGCAGATAGAAAGACGGCCGGCATCCATGAGGTTACCGAAGAATTTCCATCCTTTATTCAACAGCTGTGAGTACTGTATGGCGCTATCTTAGCACCATCGACATACCAGTAGGAACCTCGAAATATTCCAGCCCTTTCTTCTGCGCTACCAGATCGATCGCTTTGCTGGTCGGCATACTCCTCGCAAGGCCCTTTACGCCTCCCTTCTTGAAGTATGGAATAACATGCGCCCAGTCTGCAATAATGGCGACTGAATCACTGGGAGTGACAAACGCGCCCTTGCCGTAGATCATGTTTCTATCGCCATCGCCGTCACTTGCTGCGCCGAATTGAATGTTTTTTGCCTCGACAACCTCGACGAGTGAGTGTGCATACGTGAGGTTGGGATCGGGGTGACCGCCACCAAAGTCAGGCAGTGCGACGCAATTCTGAATTGAGGCTTCAGGAAGCCCGAGGGTGTCCACTAATATCGCGCGCGCGTAAGGGCCTGTAACACCATGCAATCCATCGAATAGGATACGGAAGGAACTGGCGTTATTTTGAAGGAAGTCTTTAATGAGCTGGAAGTCGAAGATATCTTGAAGGAGTTCGACATAATCTGCTACTGAGTCGATGATCTGAACTTCAGTTGGCCCATAGCTCGTCTTGCCTATTACGGAAAGATCGACCTGATCACACATGAGGGCCACCCCGATGAATGGGTGTATATGAACGTACGGGATCAGACTCGATGACCTTGTACTTTTGGATAGTCTTTGTGATCTCATATATCTTGTTCGTCACATTTTCAGGTGCGGGTCCACCGTTAGAGACATTGTATTTGATTCCAAAGTCGTTGTTGGGGCCTCCGGGGTTGTGACTTGCGGTGAGCAGGATACCACCATCCGCCTTGTATTTGCGGATTACATTCGATGCAGCAGGTGTAGAAAGAATAGAATCTTTCCCGATGATCAACTTCTTCACCCCGTTTGCAGATCCGATCTTCAGGATAGTCTGAACGGTCTCGGGGGAGAAGTAACGACCATCGCCTCCGATGACGAGCGTCGCACCATCCGCCTTGATAGAATCGAGTATAGCCTGGATGAAGTTCTCTGTGTAATGCTGATAAAAAGAGAGAGAGAAATTCATCATCTCTCAGGATTATCGCGGCAGACTATCACGTACTTCCTGCTGAAACACCTTCACCCTTCGGAATGCAGATTAGTATGGCTTATCAGTGCGATCGGCCTAGTAGATACCTCTTTCTGAGTCCTGATGTACCAGGCTTCTGCCCGTCGAACGGTTTGGTTGAAATCTCCTTGACTTGATAGCCCATTGATGTAGGTGGAGAGTCGACCTCACAAAACTGACGCACTTGTCTTCTTTTATCATCGAGCACATGATATGTGATTTTCATCACGTGCATAGCATTTCGACCCTGAAAGCACGTAATGATTTATCGAGGAACGGGGGCTGTTTTGGCGCGTCTAATATTAGCTGAACATGTATTGCTCCGATTCGCCACGACGATAGATCGCTGTGGCTACATTAACATGAATATTCAATTGTTGTTTCTAGTAATCTGTAACTGCGTGTTAAGTGCCTATTGTTTTTCTAGAATCGCGCATGATCTGTTGCTCCTTCGTGACGAGTCAGTTATGTTTTTCCGCGTGCCTCGGGGTTGGACTCCTGCTACCCTCCGAGGCACATACGTACCGATCACCAGCCAGGTGCATCACATCTGTTCCGTTGCTGCCCCTGCAGGCCCCGCCAGATCCCTCTCCCTGCCACGTCAGGGCCGCAAAAAGTGTTCTTCTCCCCTAACCAAGTGAATGCAGAGTTGAACTTCTTCTATTGCACATGCATATGTCTTCTATCCTCTCTTGTCTTTAAACCTAGAGCCTGCCTTTATCTCCAGTCCACAGGTCTTCTCCAAAGACCTCTGAGAAAGATTTGCCAAGCTGCGGAAGCATATCTTGCGTGACAAGACCTCTTCCCTGCAGCTGAAACGCTATTCGACTGCTAGTTCGGGTGACCATACTTCCACCCACCGCTGCCAGAAGCGGGAGACGAGAAGCAGGAATACTCCCATCGCTATCCACCAATAGGTATCAGCCACGTCTCATCGCCGAGCCAAGACTCACCCAAAGGCACCGTCCTCGTAGCATTTCCCCCACGCCAGTATCGCCCCGACTGTCCCGCTAAGAACATCGCCCTGGCCACCACACCGCTTCAACCCGCCTTCCACATCCACCTCAACCACTTCCCTCACGCGTTGCCGCTCCTCATCCCCCTCATCCAGCTTACTCGCCTCAAGACTAGCAGCTTCACCCGTTGTATCGCTCGCGATTAAATCAGTAGGACCTTTCTCCAGCACCACGACACCTCCAAGTAGTTTAGAAACCTCGCCAGCGCGTTCCTTTGTCGGCACATCCGGTGAAACGCCCGCCGATTCACTCAAACGTTTGAACTCGACCACATTAGGAGTGAGCACCGCACGGCGGTATCCCTTGACGAGAGAAAGTTCCTTCCCGACCATATACAAAGCATCAGCATCGAGGACGACAAACATAGCCTGTTCGCGAGCGATAGACAGCGCTAGACGAGCATAAGTCTGCATATAGTCCTCGCGGCCTAGTCCTGGTCCCATGACGAGGACATGTAGCCGAGAAAGCAGAGACCTGAGTTCACCCTCCACTTTCGCATATGATCTGCGATGGTCAGATGAAACTGCGAAGTATGTGAACGGACTCACGTTTCTTCACAAAGAATGGGATGTACGATCAAGTCTGGGGAGTAGGACTTGATAGCTTGGGCAGCTGTGGGTGAGCAGATGACATGCGAAAGATCTGCTCCCTGCATATAGGAGCTTAGTATACGCTTGTGAAAACGTTGATACGCTGGAATGTACCAGTCGCAGTGCGGATATTGCTGCAAAGAATGGTGCACCAGTGTAACTGCAATGCAGTCAACCTCCACAACAACTGCGGAATCGTCCTGATAATGCTCACTCCAAAGCTCCTCCGAGCACGCCGACTCTGCCTGAGTAAGGTAGAGATCATGTACATTCGCTGCAGAGTGGGGAATGGTCATTACCTGATTGTCCTTTATGCAAAGTGCCGCTCAGAGGAGGGATGATCTGCTTGATCTGCTGAATTATACTACGTGGCACGGGCATGGTTAGAATCGTAATAGCGCTCGATGGTGATGAACTATCGAGAGTTCTCCCAGTGGCACAAATAGGCCAAAGGAAACAATTTGTGGGAAGCGCATGTGTGTACCGACGTCACCCCACGCTCGCATTAATAATCCTTTTAAATATTCAAATATTCATCTTTAAGCAAAAAAAATTTCTATAACCACCACGCATCGTACATATAAAACCACAACCACGCATGTAATAGACAAAGCATCTGAAAGGACGCGACCACAGCGTGTCAACGATACAGCATACATCCTATGTACAAGCCAAAAGTAGTCAGTACGAGTAAGTGCAGCGAGCAGCTAGCTAGCCATTAATCTTATAGACGGAGTGGGTACTAGTAATATGCGGAGAAAAGAAAACAGAAGCCCGTGATATGGTTGGAGGTCTAAGTCCAAGGGGTAATATATAATATGTACTGGTGAAGAACACAACAGAGAGCCAAGGTAGAAGAGAAGACACGGAAGGCGCGATGCACGATGAGACCCAGCGAAGACGAAATGGTTCCAAAATAGCGGTTATAAGTAAATCATGTAATTAGGCGTCAAGGTGGGGGAGATGGAGGGGATTGTCATTGTGTTATTATGACAAATCGTGCTCGCGGTAGGTGGCGTATTGATGACTGGCAGCTCTAGACTTCGAAACGAGAATCATGGCGTGGCAACACTCGCTTGGGCTCCACTATGCCAGAAGGAATTTAGGAAGGCACCTGCGTTCGACATGATCTCGACAGCGCGCCCAACGAGTGTACCACCCTGCTGTCGATCATCACCCCTTGTAGGACTTCTCGACGAACCAGCCGACGGTCTACGCTCATGCCGTGACGAGCTCGTAGTGGAATCGGACTTCGGGGAGGGAAAGGCCTGGCGCATAGTCAGGATAGGTGAGTTGGCAGGCGTAGGTTGTCGCGAGATGCACTCTTGCTCTTCCTTAATTGTCTGCGCTTGATTAGGTGCAGGGGGTATGACCGTAGACGATGATGATACAGAGGTAGAAGCAGCTTGCGTCAGATTAGTCTGTGTACTAGGTCCCATGTTCAACACAAGCCGAGATGGAGGGCGCATAGTCGACACCGAAACAGCTGATATCGTTGAAGAATCAGAAGACGAGGATGACGCAGAGGTGAATTTCTTCTTCGATGGTTCTGGTGGTGGTGCTGTAACCACAGTAGGTACCCGGGGATCCTCCGGGCTCAAACTTGAACCGGACCCTGAATTCGAATCTGTTCGGCGCCCAACACGATCCCGACCTCGCTCCACAACGCGTACAACTCCCTCCCTTTGGCGATCGCTGCGCGCGTCCCGATCTCGTGTACCTACGTAAGCACTGCCAATTGCGATTGCCAGTCCAAATCCACCGTCAGGGCTGAGGCTCCCAAGGCTTTCCGTACTCTCACTGTCACGATCTGAGAACGAAGACGTCCGTGTGACACTCCGTCCTCGTTGCTGCTGCCCCTCGGCCTGTGAGGACAATATCGATGACGACGCAGACCGGCCACGAGGCGCATCAGGTGGCTGAAGTAATCCAGATGGGGACGAGAAAGAGCTAGACCTGGGTACAGGAACTGCTGTACTTTGGGGCGGCATCTGCATGGATGCCAACGAAGGCGATGGTGTGCGAGACCTGGAATGAGACTTGGATCTGGAACGAGATCTTGAGCTGGAACGCGATAAGCGTTCTCCAGAGTTATCCTCAGAGCTCACAATGACTTCAGGCCGTCCCAAACTCTGCACAGTAGGAACGTTCCCTGCGCCACCGTGGGAGTAGCAGAGCCCACTCTCTGGGCCCTCAGCCTGAGGCTCAACACGCTCATGCTGCTCAAAGTATGCGCGAGTATCAACCTCCTTTATTGGCACATCCTCGTCCGGACTGGGCGACGCGACGATAGGGCCGTCGAAAAACTGCGCTGGCTTCAAGCTCTGATGATATCGCTTGGCCATCATGTCGTTCACCACCCCGTCGCCATCTACACCGCCAATGTCCGCGCAAATATAGCTTGGGGGTACGTAGACAAGCTCCACGGGTGAATCCTGCGCATCATAGGCATACCACTTGCCACTTGATGGTGGATGAGGATAACTATGGGAATGGGCATAGGGGTAGTGCTCATCCTCCTCAGCTCGAGTCTTCAAGATAGTTGGTGCAATGAGCGCGATAGTGACAAGCTCCTTGTCTGAACTGGGCGTGCGCATGAGGGCGCCGGTAGTGGTTCGCCTATGATGGACTGAAGAATCATTCGTATGATGCGTATATGATGCGGAGCGAGCTTTGGGAGGGCGGGACCGCGAGGAAGAGGAAGAGGTCGACGAGGAAGAATGCGAGGATGATCGGGGAGGTAGCATGGTCCCAGCGTTAGCATGCCTGACGCACATCTCGAGGATTTCATCTTCATCTTCTTCCTCCGACGTGGAAGACGACACAGGGGAAGGATTCTGCGGCGGTGGGGAAGACCGAGGATGTGAAGGAGCACTCCGAGGATAAGATGCAAGATGCGACGATGAGTGTGGGCGCTCGTCTTCATCCCCAAAAAGAAGCTCATCAGCTTCGTCGATGATCCCATCTTCGGAGTCCTCATCATACCTGTTAGGAGAGATTGATCGGCAAACCATAAGTAACACCCATAAGGGAACAACCGGAAACTGACCCATCATCCTCTAAGCCATAATCATTCGAACCCACTGTCTTGGAATTAGGATACTCGACATTCCATACTGCGCGCTTCTTCTTTGGCTTCTCGATCGCGATGCATTGTTCTACAAATGTGTTGAAGCTGATATGTTTCCGTTTCTGGCCAGGCACAATCACAGCATCTGGTGAGGACCCCTGCCTGGAGGCGGGGGGCACCTCACTCGTGATGACAGGAGTTCCAGATGCAATGATCCGCGGAGGTGAATCCCGCCTACAATCACGATTAAGGCCCCAGTGGAAGATATGTGTATCGCTCTTAGTATGTGTGAGAGGTGGCCGCTTGATTATTCCTCCGACACCAGGTCCCGTCAAATGCTTCGGAGCTTCATAATCTGAATGCATATGAAGTATTTCATCCTCTTCCGACTCAGGGGGGCTAAACATGGGAGAAGAAGGCAGGTCGGAAGTTAGAAGTTCCATGATGGAACGGTGCTTTAGAATTGGCTTTGTAGTGGGCGGGGATGGCGAAGGCATAGGGAGATCGAGAGCGGCGGCAGTGTTGGGTGAAGGTTTGGGGGTGGGGGTGGGGGCGGGGTAATCTGCCGTGTGAAGAGGACCATATAGCCACGTAACATCAGAATCTTTCAGCCTGTAGAATTTGTTAGGGTGTATTCGAAATGAAGTAAAAAGGGACGACGTTGGGTAAAAGTGTACCAAAAGGGTTCGGAAAGAAACACGATTGACAATGACACAACCATCAATAAAATTGGATGATTATTAAACACATGGCGATGCAGGGCTCCGCAAAATCGCGGAGCTCGTGCTTCACGATCATAAATGAAAGGGGGACGGGTCGAATTGAACCATGCGAGCAAGGAAGGAATGTATAGTATTCGAAAAAGGGCGTTGAGCTCACCAATTAAGGGTCTCGGGGCTAACAGTGCTGAGCTTGTTACGTTGTTTCCACCATGTGCGCCAGGAAGCGTTTTCCAACCTCATTCCATTTGTGATTTCGTTCTTTAGACGAGTCATGCTCCGCCATGAGCGCCATACATCTTCTTCCCGCCATTCATGAGAGAGATAATCGACTTGACCACGGGGAAGGTCCGACACAGCGGTGTCATCGGGTATGGTGTTTACAGACCCGAGCAAGACGGTCATATAGTTAGCCATGATATGGCGAACCTTTCGTGTGGACTAACGAATAGGGTCAGGATAGGATGTCGGGTTGGTTGAAAGGTGATGGTAGTGAACGGCCCAAGTATGTGACTTACCTTTGAGAAGCAAGAAGCTGGTTAAGAACAAGCTTGACAACGATGAGCCGAGTTCGGATTTGAGATGACGGAAATTTAGATTAAAAAGGATGAGAGGAGGTGTGGGGAAGGGAGCTGCTGGGAATAGCTAGAACCTGGCTAGCACAGCTAAATGCACTAGAGAGCCGCAAAGTTGGCAGCTTACGCCTTCTTTAAAGATGAAGGACTGCCATTTCTTGGAATTGCATGGATGGAGGGCAAGAGAAAGATCAGGGTGCCACACGACAAATACTTTTTTTTTAGTTTTCAACAAGTTTTCAATTCAATTTTTTTTGTATCACCTTTCGGGGTCTCTCGCTCCGACTTACCCGATTCTTTTCACACGACCCGGTCCGCTTCAATAATAATATAATAAAACATAACAAATAAATATAATAAGTCTGATGCCCCCCGCATTACCCCGCATTAATATTCCTTTTCAGTAGTCCAGCTGCTCATCATTCTTGTCATCTTGAGCCATTCTGCTGGCACCATCCCGGATACGAGCTGTCTCTGCATTTACATTCCCCGTTTTCCTTTCTCTGGCCTAGTTTTCCATTATCCGCTTCCAGTGCTCATAATCGCCTCCGCAGCGCCAACGGCTTACGGGAGTGCGCCGGGGTCTGTACTGCGCTGTGTACTATGATCCGCCCGCACTCACATGTAAACTTTGACTGTCGCCATGCCCGTTGATCGTGGGCATATCCGCCTTTGTCATCGGAATCAGCCAGCAAATCAAGAAGTTCATCTCTGCAGTTCTTGACCGAAACTTCTCCGCACCCTCATTAACATTGCTGGAGCTTGTTGGAGCCCCACTATTCATTGTCTCCCATGCTAAAAGTATCATCTGACCCACATAGCTTACAACTATGACCTGTCAGGTGGCGTGAGCTCTGACCGGTAGCCGTTAAACGTTAACGCAACGCGGCACGTCTTTCAGCCTGACGCGGCCACATAAATCGAACCAAGATAAATATACCCCATGGGCGCCTACTATCCCCGGGCCTTCCCCAACAATTAGCCAATGTTCTGAAGTCAAACTTAGGCAGTCTGCTCTGCCACGCTGCATACCTGCCAAGTACCTGCCATCATCCCATAGCCACTTGGCCTGATTAGCACGGAGTACGTAGAGCAACCAACTCATGTTAGGCATTTCTGCATGATCCCCCCGGATCTCGTCATCCAGACATTTAAACTAATTTGTCCGCCCCTGCCAACCACACATAAACATTGTTAGGATCATAGGGGACCAACAAGGACCAACACTATTACTTTGACGGTAATTCTAACTTCCGGATCTGGTCACTGCCGCAGCACTCAACAGCAATGTATTCAAGCAATTGCATTTGCGGCCCGCCAGGACCCGCCTCCCTTCCGCGATAACAGCAGTCTGATAACTCAAACGAAAATAATCGATCACGACAGCGCCGCGACAGGTCATCCAATGACGGGTACAACAGGGTCCAACAGTCAACCTGGTACAACTGCTTTCGCCGCCCCATCTTGCCCCATCGAGTGGTCGAACCCTAGTGAAAATTGGCGACAATCCAATTCCGCTACCAATGATCGACCGTCACTGGTCGTAACATGAGTGATTTTTGCTTGCTTGCGACAGACATACAGAACGAGACAGGATCCTGTGCGTTTTTGTTTTTGAATATTGTCGTGCGTGCCTGCAGGGTCTTCCGAACTGCTGCTTATCAACGACATTACAATAAGTGACCGCTCTTCTTGAGTGCTGGAAAACATAAAAATCAAGGGAATAATTAAACTTTTGTGCCAGACGCATCGAAGAGAAGTCTCATAAATGCATTTCCATAACATACTTACATACATATACGAGTACCCTGCAAAAGGCACAAAAGTACCATGGCCATGGAGATATGTCCCTTGTCGAAAAGTTGGTTTTCTCAGGAACGAGATGGTAAGTAGACGGATATGCCAACGCCCAATCAGTAAACTTTCCACTTCTGGTTTGTTGTCCCAATGCGAAAGTCAAAATCAAATGTACATGCAAGCGCCTACAAGTGGGTAGCGAGTGGCGAGCATTGGTGTCGTCGTGGCATCGTCGGCGATCAGCGAAGTGGAGGTTGGCTGCGGAGTTAAGGGTTAAGACCGTATGGGGAAGGAAAGGGGAGGACGGACATGTGGAGAACGCTGAAGGACGTCGTTGCGTCAACGAAATGGAAGGAAGAACATGTGGAGGACGTCGGCGAAAAACTGTGCTGATCAGGACTGGAGCGGTATGGGAAATGGAAATGAAAAGAAGGAAAGGGCAAGAAGGATGTGTGTGGAGGAATCGGCGAAAAACCATATTGATTGGGTCTGGGGCTGTATGGGGAAAGAAATGCAAACAAGAACATGCGGAGTAATTGACAAAAAATGTAATGATCGGGACTGGGGCCGTATGGGGAGGGAAACGCAAGGAAGAATATGGGGAGAAATCAACGAAAGATTGTAATGATCAGGAGCGGGGCTGTATGGAGAGGGGAAGAAACAGAAGGGATAGTGCGTAGAAGACGTCGACAAAAAACCGATCAGGACTAATGCCGCATAGAGAAGAAAAGGCAAGGAAGGATGTGTGAGGATGTCGGTGAAAAACTATACCAGTGATCGGGACCGTTAACGTTACCATAACCCCATGTCTCAAATCCGCGGAATGAAGTGTGTTAGGTCTCACATGTACGCTAGAACATTGTTATGTCGATCAATTTCATTTCAGAACTAGCGGACTGTTGTAGACCGTTGGCCCAAAAAGATCGCCAATTTAACTATGAGATTGACACGTGCATCAGGGTTGTTGACTGGGTCGTGTTGCCGCGTCAGAAAGGAGGTGACTGATATCTGCGGCTTTAATTTCGCGGACGGACCAGCGAGTTGAGACCACCAAAGTTGCGGCTTACACTGAGCATGAGCCATGGCTACCATGAGTCGGAAGTGCTTCTGAATTGTTCAAGGTCTGAAGTAAAACTTGACGTGGACGACTCGAAGTTGCATGGAATAAGGACTTGCATCGGTACAAGACTAAGTCGTGTAAAAATGCGCTCAGAGGCTGGACCTCTAGGTTACACTTCGGAATGGTGGAGAGAGTTCCCTCGAAGCTCACCACTATCCTGAGGGGAGACTCAAACTGACCCCGTAGTCGTTGCCTCGAGATATCTCGTGGCCATCATAGAATGCGAATCGAGCAGGAATGAATAGCCCGTGCGCTCCATAGGCTCGCAGACAACACATGCTGAGAAGGTGCCCACCGAAATCTGAGATGCGCACCACCTAGGGTAAATTCGTTGCACATAACCAGCGTTTTGTGCCCTATGGTCAACCTATAGTGGCTCGTTTAAAGACGCGTGGGAGGGCGCGAGAAGCTTAGGGTGTTAAGAGAGTATGCGAGGTCCAGGGCTAGTACTTACATGGCAGTGCTTGAAGTCGTCTGCCAGTCGGTCGTTGTATGCCGGCTTCAACGTGGAAGGCTCTTTAATTCCGAGTATAGTGACTTGCGTAAATAAGTTCGGCCAGCCAAGCATGAGACACTACGGTCACACGCTGGCTGCGGCACTGTAAAGTTGACGATGTACTTTTATGGATAGTGGAGTGATGCTGCACTGGCTCTAAGTATCTGTATTTACGAGCATTCTACGAAATTTCTACCTTCAACTTCAACGTCGTTCCCCTCAGGCAAGGCATCCAGCAGCACGATATGCTCGACGCTCAGGAAAACTCGACATTAACATCCGACTTTGATTCCCTTCACATATCTCTTGATTCACGCCCTCCTCCTGGCTTGCAGACTCCTGCCATCCCATCTGTTACTGAAGCCCAGAATCCGTGGTCAGAGGAGCAGTTGAAGTTCGAATTGAAGCGCGCGCATACCCCAGATCTGACAGCGATTAACGCCGCTGCACCATCTGTTTTCGCTGCACCAGCAGACTTAAACAACATCGCTCTCGATCACCAAGTGCATGTTAGCAAGGATGTTCTGACTCAGTTCGATCCTTTTACAAACGAGGACGAGCTGAGTGCACACCAGGCATGGGCCAGCTCAGAAGGGCATCCACCACCTCCCCGAATTCCATCGCGTCCGGGCAGTCGAGCACACTCCAGGTCTGCTTCGAAGGATACTCAACGCGATGGGCCTTCTTCCAGGTCTGGCTCACCCTCCCCACAACCATCGACTTCTTCCGCCTCATCTGCCTTCCCTTCACTCGCCGCAATAGCTCGTACCTTCTCCATCCCTAACGTGACAAATAGAGCGCGTCCTCGGCCCTTGTCGATAGATGCGGCCAAACCCATTGCCACTCCCTCGCCTGCAACCATGTCCTCATTTGCGCAGCAACAGTCCCAGTCTGCTGCACCATCACCTCTTTCCAAGCAGATCCCTCTTCCGTCTGATTACACTGCCTTGAAGACCCAAAGCGCACCGGACACCCGGTCCGCGACTCCAGCTATTGCATCACCGTCTGGGTCAGAGTCTCCACGCAAGGATAAAGATCCTTCTTTCAACTTCCAGAAGTTCCTCGACCAGATGAAGTCTAGGGGTGCGGAACCACTTGGCAAATACGTGCGATCGTGCGTCTGGTGACATTGTGTATGTTATAGGAGCTCATCTCACTGTCCTTCTTTGCTCTACAGGTTTCTCAGCAACTTTACGAAACGGACGTTTACCGTCAACGACCAGATCAAGATAATCAATGATTTCCTGAGCGTACGTGCCTTTGATTGTATTCAAAATCAAGACGTTAGAGTTTTATCAGTTCATTGCCACGAAAATGCGCGAAACAGACATTTGGAGAAATGCGGGGGAGGAAGAATTTGACAACGCGCTGGAAGGAATGGAGAAACTGGTGATGAACCGGCTTTATGAATACACGTACACGCCTTGTCTCCCTCTCCTTACTCCACCCCGACCAGTCACAGCCGATGACCTCGAACGCGATCGTGTATTGTCTCAACGAATTTCGTTGTTTAGCTGGGTACGACCCCGACATCTTGATATACCTGAACTCGAATCCGACGATAACGATGGACATGGAAACACTGGATTTTTAGAATTTGCTCAACAGGGTATGTCGTGTTCGTTCTCCTTGCCAGTTCGCAAATTCTAAAATGGTGGCAGAACTTTGCAAAGTGAATCATTACAAGGCTCCACGGGATAAACTCATCTGCATTCTGAATTGCTGCAAGATTATCTTTGGTCTGCTTTTTTCACTTCCCATCTCAGCGGCATACTCACATTTCTCGGATGTCATCCAGGTTTAATACGACATTTACGCAAGGACGAAGGTGCAGACTCTTTTGTGCCGATATTAATTTACGTGGTCTTGAGAGCGAACCCTAAGCATTTGCTTTCGAATGTCGAGTATGTACAGGTTTTTCCACCGTGCAAGCCCAACAAAATTCACAAAATCTCCCGAAGGTTTATAAATCGCTTTCGAAATCCTGCGAAGCTACAGAGCGAGGCGGGATACTATCTTTCAAGCCTCGTCAGTCTATGACTGCTTTGTCGATCACTCGTACTAATGTTTGCTTCTCAGATGGGTGCTGTACAATTCATCGAAAGTATGGATCATACCTCCCTCTCTAGTATATCACAGGAAGAATTTGAAAGGTTTTTATATCCTGCATTCAGTCCGTAATTCATGCTCACTACTCTCGACAGAAATGTAGAAGCAGCAATCCAAACACTCCCTCCGTCACATCCTTCTTCACCAACTACAGCCCAAGGCTCACAAATCCCGAATCAACCTCTGCATCCATCTCCACACGCAGGAGAAGAGTCTGCACAACCGCTCGCTCTCGCTGTCCCATCGTCAGCTCAGAATCTCACGATTGGTGAAGATGCTCGAAAGTTATTGCAGAAAACTGGGGATGCGGTATCAAAACCTCTCGGTGCTATCAGTCGTATATTTAGCGAGGCACTAGATGAGAAGATGGGCTACCTTCCCGGACCATTCGCTCCCTTTGAGCTTGGTAGAGAAGAGAGGGAGAGACACTGGTCACATCCTGACCAGGTCGCTCAGTTCGCTGGTGGTGCTCCGCACACACCGTCAGGCAGTGAGGGACTTCAGGTGCCCATGCAAACACCTTATAAGCCCCGTGTCCGCCGTACGTCGCCCGTCCCAACTCCACCCACGCACATGGGGCAATCGTATGGAGCCGACGAAACCCCAAGTAGACCTGGCTCTGGAGGGCCATATGTACACCAAGCACTTACGCTTGGTCCTGCCCAACCACTGCCTCCTGCCAACGCTATTCCACAGCACCTTCAACCACCTTCTGTAGGCCAACAGATATCTCGTACGCCCACTCCCTCGCTCGACCTTACTGCTGTTCAAGCAGAAATCGATCGTGCGCATGCACAAGCGAGCGCTGCTGCTCGTGCGACTCTAGCCCAGATCTTCCCAGGAGTGGACCCAGAGGTACGCGACTGGGTACTGGAGGCCAACGGAGGGGATTTGGGTAAGAGCATAGAAGGGCTCTTGGATATGGCTGGAGGATCATGAATAGCCTCAGGAAACGAGTTCGTGGTGAACGGGGGCCTTGACGATGACAAGTTATCACCAAAGCTCCCGAACTAGGAACTAGGGTTGCGACTTGCGATTGGATCTTACGGTGCGGGAAAACATAAATCAAGAGCGTTTCCCCGCAATTAGTGATCGGTTCGTGCGAGATTAATATCTCGCGTCGAGATGATATGGATGTTAGACTCTGATTGTCAGAGCGAGAAATCTGGGGTAACACAGCCAACACTATTGTGACGCCGCGTCTGTCATTCATATCCATTCTCTCTTTCTCGAGTTTCATCTTTGTATGCGGAGAGGAGACTGGAAAGGCTTGGGCGTTTTGATGCGCGCCTGTATGTGCGATTTATCTCATTTCCAATGAAATTTTTTTTTATGTAATCTCATTCGCGCCTGTCTTCCTTCTCGTGGTTTGACTACGGGAGACTGACTGACTGTCAACAGTTGTTCTTCATAGCTGACAGTGTGATA
Source organism: Suillus weaverae (assembly GCA_016767475.1). Classification (NCBI taxonomy): domain Eukaryota; kingdom Fungi; phylum Basidiomycota; class Agaricomycetes; order Boletales; family Suillaceae; genus Suillus; species Suillus weaverae. The sequence continues at coordinate 45,511 of MU179307.1, forward strand.
TCTTCTGAACCCATACTCATATTCGAACCAAAAGTCCACAGGCCAGACCTTACGACACTTCAAGAAAATCTGTTGCGGGTGTCATGTCTCAGTGCTGAACATGAGTTTCATCCGTCGAAGATTTGAAATTCTGACATCAGTACGACATCGGCACCTGGCGTGGCGGCAGTTGACATGTCCGAGTCGCTGGGTACGGAGCTCCATTCCGTCCCTCAAGTCTGTATCGAGGCTACGGAGCAGACTTGGTCCCCTCTTTGTCTCGAAATGTTTGCCAAGTCTCGTGCGTGTTTTCTAATATGTTCTCCGCCTATATGACGTGTATTTGATATTCACATCGGTTTCCAAGTTTTGTGCGCGCTTTGGGAATACCGCTCATCCCTTGTGTGAGTTCTTAACGTCTTCTACTTGATGAGAGAACTGGCAGTCAGAGTATATGATGGTGTCTCCCTTTTCCATCAAAAATGAACCAAGTCTGCAGTTATCCGGCTTGAAGCGTGCGTTTCTTCTCAAGGTTAAATCAACTTTCACTGGGACGATCGGAATTTATGCGCCAAGGCCAGGCCAAGGCTAGGATCTGTAACTGTGGTTCCCTGGCCAACGCTCGATGAAATCCCTCACAAGATTTCACTGACCTTCCTTTTGGGGATTTACAGTCCAAAGTTAATCAGATCCGGTAACTTTTTTGTAAAAAAAGTCCTATCGAGAGTATACTCTATGGAGGGCAGTAAGGTCTAGGGTGACAGTGCCCTCCGCGGTTGAGGTGTGCGTGCGTAGTGTACCAAATGCGACGATCGTGGAGTTATAACTTACAGGCACAGGAACCTACGACAGGCTTTTTTTGTTATTACATGTGACAAAATGCGCACATCCTCAGCAGAATACCTCAGAGTACTTGGTCTCGCTGCGCATTCATCTAGTGGTCTCGTCGCATAAGCAGTTGTCTGGGTGGGTCACATGAAGCGTTTCAATTTCCAATGCGGTCAAAAGGATCGGAAATTTCACCACCTGTGAAGCGGCTGGGGAACCTCATCTCCATTGAAAAAATTTGATGTCAGTGTCTCGATCATGCGATATGCCCTGACACGCCTGACATGCCAATGTTTGAGTCATCTCTTGAGCTGTCGCATTCGAGCAATATTCACATCGAATGAAAAGGCAAGTCTGACTTATACTAGCTAGCAGTAATATCTCTAGGTGCATTCCTGCCTGGGACAATCTTAATCACATCGTTTTTAAATCTATGGAGAGCGCAAGTATCGATGTCCAATATGTCTGGCTAGATGATCGATATCGATGAACTTCAAAGCCTTCGAAGCTGCATAGCCACAACTGATGTCGGCAGCTTTCCCAAGAAAAGATGAGATCACACGGACAGTTCAACATATGGTTGTTCCTCGCCGCGCCACGCGTGCATTCGGTTACAAACTTGGGAGCCTCCACAGATTGCAAGCCAATGGCAACGGTTACAAACCTTTTACCCCACTTATGAAGGGAAAGATGGTCGCACCTTCCCCGGGATGATCGCACTGAAACATAGACCTGATTGGCTTAATGACCGTGACGGTTATGAGCACTGCAACCCGCTTAGATCAATAACTCCAGACTTACCGAATTGGACAACTTATGTTCCTGGAGTCTGGACTGACAGAACTTTCGACGAATCAGGGGAGACCGGATGGTGACCGTGGGGTGAAGGCGCTCGCATGTCTGTCATCACGGAGAAAATGCTTATATATTAGGCTGCATCTCCGTTCCGTTCAAAATCGAGGTCCTTTTCCTACTGCCACCCCCACCCCACCCATCGACTGAGGATACCATATACGATATATCATGACGTTGTCCTCTTCACCCAGCATCTCGGAGAAAGGTGATGTGGTCCATGTCGAGGATGGAAAGGCCGCTACCGAGGGTGGGGTCTACAACCCTCACATCGACATTTCCGGTATCGACGAGCGCGCTTTAATGCGAAAAGTTGACATGCGGACTATACCGTGGTTATCTTTTCTGTATTTACTTTGCTTCCTCGATAGAACGAGTATTGGAAATGCAAAGGTGAGCATGAATCGACTATAGGATCACTCTCATCAGATCTGATCCCTTCGTAGCTGTACAACATGGAGGCAAAATTAGGAATAACCGATAATCAGTATTTGGTATGCCTGACGATTTTCTTCATATCCTATGCGCTATTCGAGGTGAGTGTGAACTTGGGTTCAATGCACACAAGCTGACCTTGTACCAGGTGCCCTCAAACATCGTCTTGAAGCGTCTCAGACCATCCGTATGGCTTTCGGTGCTCATGGTTCTTTGGGGTATTATGATGGTGTGTATTCTCGATGCTATTCTCTAGACCTGGTTGCACTAATCCTGTGTCCTCCACAGACGGTCCAAGGCCTAGTACACAACTACAGCGGCTTACTGGGTTGGTACTTTGCCTAGTGATTGTCGGATACAACTGATTTTTTTTTGCTCAAAATAGTTATGAGATGGATGCTCGGTGCCTTCGAGGCTGGACTTTTTCCCGGAGTTACCTACTATCTCTCATGGTACGTACGACCAGCCGCCGGGTGTGAGAGCGTTTTCTGATCTAGAACACGATGGCCGTGCAGCTGGTATAAGCGTTCAGAATTTGGTATCCGTGCCGCCATATTCTTCTCGGCGGCGACTATTTCTGGCGCATTCGGTGGCCTTCTCGCTGTATGTGCCACTTACAACCACCAGTCATTATTCTAATTTTTTTTGTGTCATGCAGGTCGGCATATCCAAGATGAATGGGATCGGTGGAAAGCCTGCTTGGGCATGGATCTTTATCATTGAAGGCCTTATTACCATCGCAGCAGGTGCTGTCTCTTACTGGATTATCGTCGACTTCCCGGACAATGCAACATTCCTTACCGAGGCCGAGCGGACCGTCGTTATTCGCCGCCTTCAGGGTGATGCCCAGTTCAGTGCTGCTGGAGAGAAGATGCAGTGGCGACACATCAGAAAGGCACTCACCGAATGGAAAACTTACCTTGCCAGCAAGTCCACCTGATCCGCAACTTACGTCCGCTAACAAACCGTCTTAGTGATCGTCTACGCCGGAGTTGACATGCCTTTGTACGCATTCGCCTTATTCTTGCCGAGTATCATCAACCAGGTGAGTCCGTGGTTTTATGTTACGTCTTTGTGAATCGCATGTGCTAACTCTCGTGAAACAGCTCGGTATGCTCTCATAATCTAAGATGTGACATTCATTTTACCCACTGATTGTCCCCAGGATATTCGGCAACTAAAGCGAACCTACTGACCGTTCCTGTTTATGCGCTCGCTTGCGTATCTACTTGCCTCGTCGGCTTCCTCGCTGACCGGTACGGTAACCGTGGGATGTATAACTTGTGCGTTTACCATTCGCTACACCGCGGCTCCATTGCTTACCACCGTGTCTTTGTTTCCAGCGTTCTACTTTCCATCGGTAAGCTTGCGTGATGCGCCTTCATGGTAATAATGTCGCTCACGCTGTCTGGGATATTTACAGCTGCTGTGGGATATATCATCCTGATCGCCTCCCGTAATGCCGCATTATCATACTTTGCGGTATTTTTAGCTGCTTGGTAAGTCAGTTCTACGATACAATCAATCCATGCCTGACGAATTATAATGTAGCGGTATTTACCCTTGCATTCGTGAGTGGCGCTCTTTCTATTGTTTCCGTAACATTGATGCTGATCACCCCTGATTCCGCAGCAAACACGGTGTAAGTGTGACCCACCAACGATTTGCTCCCTTCTGACCAGTCGGAAACAGTGCCTGGATGTCTAACAACTCAGAGGGAACATACAAGCGTAGTGTCGCTCTTGCGATGGTCATCAGTTGGTGAGTTGTTTTTAGGATGCGCATGATCCACGGCTGACACCAACTCAGGGGCAACTTGCAAGGCGCCGTCAGTTCCAACGTCTATCGTGCAAACCAGAAGCCTTGGTACCCATTAGGCCATGGACTTGTGCTGATGTACATCGGAACTGGCCTCATCGCTACGGTCACATTCAGGTTCCTCTTAAAACGGGAGAACGCTCGTCGGGACCGCGGGGAGCGAGATGAAATCATCGAGGGACAGGAGGGAGGCTTTGAAGTCAACGGTCGGTTCGCAAGCGTTGAAGACGCCAAGAGAGAAAAGGGAGACGAATGGAGTGGGTATAGGTATACTCTGTGAAAACTTTGGTTCGATTTGAACGGTTTGGATTTTTCCCCCTTTCCTCAATGTAACTTACGATGTGAATTACGACTGGATGTAACAATGCATTAATGTCTGATGATTTGTGGCTTAGTATGTTCCATCATCCTAAGTGTCTTGCAGGAAAGGGTAGTATTGATATGGCTGGTATTACATAACTTGACAGACGAGTGCCAGTGGATTGTGGTAGCCCCGTGATCAGCCATTGAATGGAAGTCAGTCGCCCTTGATAGACAAACCGAATAGACAACTTCAAGAAAATCGTTCCTACCCACATTGGCAAAGGATAGACTATGATTAAGCCCGCACATGGAAACACAAAGTATCGACCGATTAGATTTGTATAAAGGAAAATTAAATCCCTTACTTAGCAAAACCGACGTGATTCATGCTCCAATAATACACTTACCAATAAGCCCACCGAACGGGCATGCCGTGTAAAATCCCAAGCATCTATGGTTGATTCGTCGGAGATGACAAACATGATGCCCTATCTGGCAGTGCATGAAAGAGTGATTCTGAAGACTCAAAGTCTCGACTTGGAAGCGCTCGAGTGTGAGCTGGTAATGAGTTCGACGGTGAATGATGGGTCATGAGTGATGAGTGGGTGGGAGTTAATTCATTAAAGGTAAGGACATACTTTTGTATCTAAGCGAGTAGGCTCATCAAAGCGGTACAAAGGGAATTCCATCGTCAGCGAGGTGGCACTCGCCGAGGGAGAGACTTCCACAGTTCGAGAAGCTGCTGAAATACGATCATAATTACCCACGATGCTCGCCGTATAATAGTTAATGAGCATTAACGCCCAAATGCCATCACCTGCCAAGGCGGCCAAGCTGCGAGGAGACCGAAGCTCGGCCGCTCGAGGGCGCCGGTCATGTGAAGCACGGACGGCTGTCGACATTGCATGAACCACGGAATCTGAAGTGGTGCTGCACGAAGAACATACTACTATGCAGTTATGCAATACCGCCGCAGAATAACACGAAATGTTTCGAGGATCTTTGTTCTTTGCATGAACATAGAAGCTTCCCTGGCTTCATCACGGGGTTCCGAAAGTACAAGAGGCGCATGGCGCATGGAGCTATTGCTATAACTGATCGTCAAGTGCAATCAGAGTTTCTTGAAGAGAACGTTCGTTGCGGAACATTCCGTGCCAAGACAAGGTTTGTCAGCAGTACATAGTTACCAAAGCCCGCACCAACCCGCACCTGCCCTAAACTTTGTACAGGAAATCACGAACCTATAATTAAAGCCCAGAAAGGATTCAGCGCGTGCTTTTACGCGTCTCCTTCTGGTTGGACTTACTCCCCCATCATCCTCCGTATATACCCTCTCTCCCTCAAATTTTTTTTATCTCTACTTGTTTTATTATCAAAAATGGGTCGCCCTCTTTACTCTAAAGCTTTCCAGACGGAGCCTATCATCAGAGAGCCAGAGGCTCCTTGCCCATACGAAAAATGGTCATACATCAACGCTTTTGATCCAGACTCCGACGAGTTTTTTGAAAACGATCGGGCAGTTTACGAGGCCTTCGTTGACCACGTGCCTGTAGAACACTCGGAAGATGAAGAAGAGATGGAGGAAGACAGAGACACTGTAGTCATCAGACTAGACCTCACCGGCGAGGGCAGTCTTCTCAACCGTGACAGTCCAATGGCTGTTGGTGGTGATAGCCTAGCCCAATACATTGCTCAGGCATACCGAAGGCAGACAGCGGAGGCAGAAGCACCTGTCCGAATCCGTCTCGCAGCCCATGGCACCCCTGGCGAAGTCCAGAGTGATGTACCAGTGTCGCACGAATCAGTAGAGATTGATTCTTCGCGGGATCTCATTGCAGCATTGGACGTCCCTTCACATTCAGTACCTGCTGCTCAGCCACAAAATATCTTTAATCACACGCATCATGAACCTCGAGCTGAGCTCCCCCTTCCAACCCCCAGTGCACCCATCCCTGTTCCCGGCACACATTCCCAGCACTCTTCGTCTGGTGAAGGGTTATCTTTCTCCTCGTTCTACCACCAGCATGTATCATCGACACCGCCACCACGCCACACACCCTTGACTCGTTTTTCCCCGTCACCGCCTCCCACAGTCTCACCGCGTATTTACACTTGGGCGTCTCATCGCCAGACATATTCGCCAGCTGGCACGAGTCCTCTCCCTAACAATAACGCACGCATGTCTCATGCTCATATTTCCCCCGCACTCGTCCGTGTCCGAGACGTCATGGCTTAACTCATAAATCATTAAACCGTCCCAATCTCTATACATACCACCCTCCTTTCCTTCATTTTGACCGGGTTTTTCAAGGCTTTCCAGCATGCACAATCCACGCGACCTCTATCCTGCTTCATACACTCAGCTAATCTATTACTTATGCACTATTACAATGGCCATAGATGACCCACGTCATTTGCTGTACTATCCTGTGCTTTTATAGTCCTTGTTTAGCGGATTCGTATAGATTAGATCTGGTGCTCTGAATTCATCCGCTTTCAACATTGTTCATCTCATGTATTGCGATCAAACGTTTGTATGATTTTGACTACCTACAGTGTACAATGAATTCAGCCCCATCTCGCATCCCATTGTCCGATACTCTCTGCAAGCACAAAGTTCCCATTTTGACCCGGGCCAAGGATGAAGCAGCCGCTATCCTCCGCATTGATTTCCGGTACTCGGAGAGGTGGATCTCGAGCCATGTTGAAAGAAGCATCAGGTGCCAAGGACAACGGGATGGCGCCAACAGGTGATGTGCAGCAACCGTGTCTCGTCATTGCAACGAACGCGTGGTTACCGGTTGCAGATGCCAAATGTGATCTACGAAGTAAACCGTCAATTCTCTAACACCATCAAGCTTTAAAATGTCTCACGTCACCGTGTCTAGAGTGTCTTTTATGAACGATTGGTGAAGGAAGGCCGCCCATGTTATCTGTGTAACGTCACCGATATATGAAGGAGCGGGAACTTCGTAGACAGCAACATAAGGATTGACACGGTCATTCGCTTTGAGTCTATCAAATCGTAGTCGGCTATTGAGGACAATTTTGGAAAAAGTAACGGCTAGACACGAACCTTTGAGCTCCTAAGCAAGCCATGCCCACCCATTCAAAAAGGTCACCGATGCGTTCATCCCAATCCTCTGTGCTTTCCTCGGGCAAGGGAGCAAGTGCCGGGATTGGGATATGTATGTCGGTGGAGCGACAAACTTGTGGTTGGACGATCACTGCCTCATGCGACTCGGAAGTACCTGGCTGCACGTCTTAAAGAACACCAGAATGAGCTGGCTGAGAACACACGATCTCCACCTTACACACGTACCTGCTTGACAATAAACAACTTCCCATTTCCCAGACCCATTTTCCCTGAGCTCGTCCCAGAGTTTTAGAGCTGCTTTCTGCCTCGCACGTACAGCGACAGATTCGGTCTCTTGCCTAACCGGTATGCGTATCACTGCGCTAGGTCTTGATCACTTCCATTTCGTGCATGAACCGGAATCCTGAGTGACATACCGTACTGCTCGGGGCACCCTTTGAAGGGGAGTCTCCTCCCGACCAAACCGAGTTGCTCGTACAGTGACTTTGAGACACAGAGGGTGAGGACGCCTCTAGGGTCGATGCACCATGTATCAACGCACTCGGAAGTGGATGGCAGTGCGGTTATATTCCTGTTTGACAGAAAACAGAACCATCTCAGTGTTTCTTCAATGCACGATTCAGACTCTCCTTACCCATCAAGACTCTTCGAGGCAAAATCAAGGAACTCTGATAGCGTACAACGTCTTTTACAGTATGTGGGCTTCAGGGATGTAAGCGCCTTCTCGAGTTCATCGGAAGCAGGAAACACGATGTCAAGCTGAGGAAAGCGTCAAGCATTTCATTTCAACAAATGTACAAAGACAATGCTATACCTGCTGAGTGAAAGGGTGCGCTGCACAAAGTCGGTTGAGTTGAGCTGATGGTAAAGTGCCGTTCGTTAGCATCACTCTCGAATGCGCCATCGTGGTTGGCGATCGCGCGAGGTTTGGAGGTGAAGAAGATAGCTGAGAGATGCAATAAGTGACTTGGCAACTGCTGAAGGATTGGACAGTAGTCTAACTTCGGGTGCGCTTCGGCATTGAATAATCTTGTCATAACTGCATCTATTTGCGAGCTATCTTATTATACGGTTGAGGTCACCAACTACGATATTGTCGATCAACCTGGTTTTCCCAACCCATAGCGCACCGCTCAGAATCACAGGTACATCTCCTGCCAACTGATGGTTCGAAGACGCGTCCAAAACGTCAAATGTCTGCGAATCATTCATCTCTATATAATCCAGCCGCACATCTACTCCGTCCATGGAAGCCTGTGCTTTTACTTCGTCGATGACAGCGAAAGCTTTTGAAATGCATCGGTCCTTGGATTCGCCGTTCGACCACGCGGACTCGGCGTATTGAAGGGCCTTGTAAAGCGCAGGTGCAAATTTCCGCTCATTTGCAGATAGATATGCGTTTCTGGACGATAAAGCTAGCCCGTCGTTCGGGTCACGGGTCGTGGGGACAATATGGACGTGGTCAGCTTCGGGATGTGGGAAAAGCAGGTCCTTGCAGAGTCTCCGAAGAAGTAAGGCTTGCTGAATATCTTTCTGGCCGAAATACGCATTCGTGGGCTACAGTTGTCGTCAAGCTAAGCTGCGTCTTGCGGAGAGCCCATCTCACCTGGACCGCATTGAATAGCTTAGTTACAACTGTTACCACGCCTCGGAAAAATGTTGGCCTGCTTGCGCCTTCCATCTGGTGTCCGTATCCCTTCATCTCGACGAATGCTCCCTTTTGTGCTGAAACATCTTGGCTTATACCAGATGGATACATGTCTTGGACAGAGGGAAGAAATACAGCAGAGGCTTTCCGCACGGCCTCGCCCACAGTAACCTGCTGTGCTGCAAGGAGCTCCAGGTCTCCTGGTAAGGTGCGAGGGTACGTTGCAAGGTCTTCATGCGGGGCGAATTGAGCTGGGTTCACAAATATGGAAAGAACTGTCAGCTCATTGTCAGCCAGTGACCTCTGGACTGAGGTTCGAGATTAGTAAGGAGGTATTTATAGGCTTCCAAAAAAACAAGAAGTGTGTGGGATGTGCTCACCAAGAGAGAGATGTCCGTCGTGAAGAGCTCCCATAGTCGGCACGAAGCCCACAGATTTGCCCTCATCGAAGGCTCTCTGGCGCCATCGTCTGTACGATGCGACAGATGTTAGAAGAGGGATGGGTGATGGTGGAAGGGAGGAGGTTGTCATTGATCGATGAAGGAAAATATACGCCTTAGTGACAGAGTGCCACATACATGAATCGTATCAAGCCAGGGAATCCACTTTATAAAGGAGAGTTTGTGATCATGGTATAAAACAAACAACTAAATTTTCAGACGGCCATCTTATCTAGCCGAGTTTGATTGCACGTGATCACTAGTAAATACTGTGTACGACGGATTATCGATTACCGGCGAATACGCGAATACGTTTGAGATCTAATTTGATTGCTATGTATATGGTATCGTGCGTAGTTGACTTGAAGATTAAGCAATGGATACAATGGATGCAACGCCACCACGACCAAACTACAAACGAAATACAGCGTGATGTCATGATTTTGTCTCATTCCGAGCTTTCTTGTCTGCCAGCTCCTTTTGAAGCCAATCAGAGACCTCTTTGGCCGCTTGCCAAGGCCTGCTCTTCTGCGACATCAAATAACCCTGCAGAGCAGCCATCGACACCTCGCGCTCCGGAATAGCTGACGCAAATTGTGCAGCAAGCGCAGAAAGCTGATCGCTCGAGAGCTTTGGTGCATGTCCACTGTGGCGCGTGCCTGTGTACGTAGGAGCCACGCCCTCAGATTTTTCAGAACAGGCTGAAGGAGATGAGGTAGGGGAGTCGGTGGTGTCGTCTGGGACGCCGAGATCAATTAGGTTAGTGGGACTTGCGTCACGTGTGGAGCCATTAGGATGCGACTGAGTAAGACTGGGTTTAGTTTCTTGGTCGTCATCTGCGGGGGTCTTTGGCGAGGAAGGAAGGTAGAAACGCTTGAATAGCTCGTCTGCCTGATATCTGCTCGCAAGCTTAAATTCAACATGAAGGTCCATACGACCGGGACGACATAAAGCAGGGTCAAGGGACGAATACTTGTTCGTCGTAGCGAACAGTATCCGCCCCTCTTGTGCGCCAATACCGTCTAATGCGTTGAGTAGACCACTGAGCGAAACTTTGCTAGTATTGTGAGTGGGCGGAGAGCTAGGGATGGACTCGGCGGTTTGTTTGGGTGCTGTAGAGTTGTCCTCCCGCGAAAGACTGTTGTGGAGAGCAGCGTCGATGTCTTCCATAAGAGCGATGCATCTCTCGGGCAAATCTGAAATGAGTTCTGAAAGTCCAGTGTCGTCAAGGCCGCTGCGGGAGAGGGAGATGATGTAGACATCAAGTGCCAGCTCGCCCGCGATGCTATGAATCAGAGACGTTTTCCCTGAGCCAGGTGCACCATACTGCAATGGCAATTCGATGAGCGTCATAGAAGAACTCTTGGGACGAAAGCATCCTACCAACAAGTAACCACGGCGGAAAGGAATTCCTAGAAGCAGGTTCAATCGAATATCGACAACTTCACTCCAAGTCTAAAGTAACGCACCTCGTTCAGCATACCACTTTTTACTGGCAAGGAAATCTTGCGCGTCCTCAACAACAAGTTCCTGAATTCCAGGATCTAGGATAATAGAATCTAGAGGCCGCTTGCGTCTTGTAGCAAGTTCTCTCCAGCAGTTCATACTGTAACACGTTAAAAAAGGGGGGCATCAAATTTTTGTAGGACTCACGAATCAGAAACATAGACAGTAATGGAGCTGCCTTGCGCATCCTGATAGGCTTTTTTGGCGTCTTGTAGGATAGTGTTTAGAATGTCATGGTTGCGCGTGAGGATGCTATTTAGCAGTAGATAAAACGGATGATTCAACCGATACTTGGAAAAAGGTTACCTGATATTCAATGAGTCCCTGTTGTTCGGGCCCCAACCAGGTACTGGCTCTGAAACACGGGTAATCCGCATCCATCTGTATTTGTACCATAGGGTATAAGATCCAGAGAGCGCTGGCAGGTAAGAGACTTTGGGCATTCCGGATGGATCAGGCTCCTCTTCGGGATGGGGAACGTTCCCCGGATACCTTTCGCCAGTACTGATATTTACATTGCGTACATTCTCTGTGGACCGACAGAAAATATTGAAAATAATATAGCAATGGTTGATCGAAGGGCTTACTCCAGGATGGTTGCTTCGATAGCCAGATCATCATCCATTCTGTCAAAATAACAGTCACGTGTTATGTATTACCGTGTAATTGACCAATGGTCACTCACTGTAACTGTCATCGTGATCCTCGAATGACGCGGTGAGAAAGAAGGAATCGATCGTGGATGACCAGATTGCGGCAAGGAGGCGTCGGCAGGTCTCAAAGAAGCTACCAATAATCAAAAGCTTCGCCCAGTCTCTCAGAGCAGAGATCGAAAGAATGAACGAGATCAGTGGGCCGAATCCATTCAAGGCAGCAGGTGCCGTCATATGGGGTGAGGTGCCATTGGTAGTCACGGTAGCGTTTGGATTTGAAGTGTTCGACGCAAGCTGTAGAAGCTGCTCGACGAGGTCTGGGATGGACGCCAGCTTGGACTAAAAAAACTCGGGAACACGGGTGTGATCCTTGGAATATTGCACACAGACATATTTTATATCAACCTCGTAGCCGCCGGACCCGGGCTGATTCATTTTGGCTATTACTGAGGAAAGATGATGTGACAGTGGATGACTCGAGCGTGGGCGGGCATGCATGGTGAATAGCGCCCAACGTCCACATTGACATGGAATCTGAATTGCCGAGGATACATCTAGTGTGTTTTGCGAACACGTTCTTGATGGGTGTGATTATGATAAGGACTATCGATTGAGTATTCCCAGGTATTTCCGTGACGAGCGGGACTGGCAGCGGTCCTAACGGAGCTAAAGTGCCTAGGCGCCTAACGGTAGCCGCGTATTCTTGGACGTTTTTCGGTTTGTTTGATCCGCTACAGCAACTCTTGCAACACGTTGAGCCGGGTCATTCGAAGACCCGCTGTTGCTTATACACAAGCAAGAACCGAACCAAATTATCTAGCTCCTTGGTATATATCAGGCTTCCCACCACGATCATGACGGATCTAGCCGCCCACCGTGTCTCCCTGGACCTGACACATGTAATCTGTGCGTTAAAAGAAGTTCACGTCCTTTTACCCGCCGACTCACAGGTCCAGATGATGCTTCTTCAAACACTTCGTTTGTACTTGCACTGCTGACCCTGAGTCCAATCCTGCTGATGGTGCGAGTTCAACCTTACACCGTGGCTTCGCGAGCGCTAATACTCCCACAACAGCCTGCGTATGCAGTACTCGCAGTACATACCCGCGAATTGACTATCATCAACATGTGGGCAGGACAACTCCTTTCAGAGGGTTTGAATCTAGTGCTCAAGCACATTTTTAAACAGGACCGTCCAGTTGGTATGTATTCGTTTCCCAAACCATTCCCACATAAAGCTGTGTTTCAGTCTAAGATGGCCCTTGAAATATTTTGATCAGATAGCCAGCTTCACCTTAATGGTTATGGCTTTCCCTCGTCGCACAGCCAGTTCATGGGTTATTTTTCTGCATTCCTGATCTGTCACGTGTATTTTCGACACCGGTTTGCATCCACCGGATCCATCGTGCTCGATCAGCTTTTCCGAACAGTTGTCTACCTTGGACTAGCTGCGTGGTGTGCCATTGTTGCCTATTCAAGGTAAGCTCTCTCAAGATTCTAGCGGGAATTGTTGAAACAGTGGCTTGGGCGCTCAACGTTCTGTCAGGTTCGCCTTGCTGTACCATACGCCTCATCAAGTTAATTGGGGCCTGGGGATTGGCATGGTACTGGGCGTTTCGCATTATGTGTGTACCGAACTGCTCCCAGCTAAAATCCCGGGCTCTATGTTTGGACGAATCCGATCTGCCATCGTCAATCACCCAATAAGCGTGTGGCTACAGCTAAGGGATGGCTGGGGCGTCTGGGCGGATGGTGGGAGAGAAGCTGAGTGGAAGCAATGGAGAACTGAATGGCTGAAGCAGCATGCACGTCTGGCAAGGAAGAAGACAACGTGAGCTTCACTGCCAAATACCCTATGTTTTATCCATCAGATACATGATCGCGCGCCATATCTTCTTGGATTTTGTCTGCCCCAATGCATGTCACATCTAGGATGGATTATTATGCACACCACAATTATGCACACTACAACCTGCTCAAGGTAGCTTTGATTTCTCATGAGCAAGAGAAATTATTCCTCGTGCAAGCCTGAATCAACTCAGTTCACTGATCTGAGTACTACTAAAGGGATGACTTCTCTTCGTCTGTCTAAGGGAGTCTAACCATCTTGGGTAGTTTGTTATCAACCTTGGCTTGACTTCACGCACACCGCCTTCCACATGACTCAAACATACATTTGGTGACTCCCTTCACTGCTAATTTGTAAATACTTTTAGTCACATCAACAGATCTTCTGCACCCACTCCAAGGATGACACGGCAACTTCACCCCCTCGAGATTAATCCCAAAACTGGGGAACCATTCCTGCGACTTGCACCACCACACCAGAACATCATTCTCACCCCACCTCGACAGGGAGACCAGTCTGTACTCATACAGCATATGAACGATCCGGCTATTTATGGATGGATAGAAGGGCCCCCAATACCGTATCTACCGGAACACGCAGACTTTTGGATCCAGTTAGTAAAGAGAGAATCAGATGCTACCTTGGAATATCTACGAAAGAGCGCGGAGGATTTCCCTGATGGCCCGCTTCAGTTCGTGGATGCGAACCCTGTGCGGTATCTTAGGGAAGCCAAAGAGAATGGAATGGACGTTCTTATAGGAGATGTGAATTTCAGAAGAAGTCCATTCGAGGAGGTACTAAATGAAGAAGAACGGAAGCGACTGCAGGGAGATAATCCAAACAAGCAAGCAGGGGACCCGACGATTCAGTATGCTGTTGGAGGTATGTTGGTGCTCTGGACCTATGACGGTTGTCTCGATGCTGATGAGTTTATCATGCTTTCATTTGCGATAGACTGGCTTGCTGCGAGCCACCACGGCAGGGGCATCATGACTGCAGCAATCGGTCTCTTAATGACTGCTTGGGGGATCCCTAGGATGGGAGTTCGCCATGTTGTAGCGCACACTTTTGCTGGGAACATTGGTAGCAACCGAGTTTTTGAGAAGAACGGGTTCGTGAACAGAGGGTTATTCGACAATGGGAAAATGGTTAGAGGAGAGAAGAAGGTAATGACCCTTCTTGAGTGGAAACACGACCAGGATGAGTTCGAACGCACGTGCTTGTAAACAGATTGATCAAACATACAGTTTGAGCAAGCTTTGAATAATATTACATACTTCGGCTTGCCTCTGGCTCTCGAACTCCATCCACTAGCTGACTTTGAAGCGGTCAGTCGTTTACCAACCATTTAAATCTTCCTTTGCAATGCGTACCGGGCCTTTAATGAATCAGGATATCATCCGCTGGGCCCTCCCAAGTACTGTCAGAATCCGGAGTTTGCATTCTTATCAGCCTGCCACACCACCGTGGCCGTGGGCGATGAGAAGTCCTGAGGCCTGATGAGTCAAATCAGATCGATCCATCTCGCTGCGGCTATGCAATTCCCCAGATTTCACGGTGCGATAGGTTCCATGTGGTCTGTTGATGGTGAGGCCTCGAGGCCTAGGTTGCCGCCAGGTTACCTCTGCCTTTTACGACCACCTTATTGATGATTCAGGGAGATTGGACTGTACGTGGCATCGCACAAGGCTGTAAAATCGTTGCGTAAGCTGAAGATTCTATTAGAACAGGCTGCTGCCAGATCGTGCAAATGGTCGTATTTGTTTACCTCTGTATTGCCTCTGTATGATGCTTATGTCGTTGCTTTGTGCCAGATCTTAATATTGTCGCGCCTAAGCGGCCTAGTGCTGCATATCCATGGAATGAATCGACTTCAACGTTCAACGCTGGAGTGTTGATTGTGGAGATGTCCTCCAGTTTGGGGTGTCAGGCCCCTGGCGCAGTCTTTCCATACTTGCTGCTTCCTACTTTGAGTGTTCCCAAAAGGCTTGCGTCTGAATCCGTTCCATCATATGCATCGTAAGTCGTGAGACGTGTTACATACATACTAATGAATAGAACGCGCCTCGTGCATGATATATGTGATAAGTAAGTACTTTACCTCATACAGAGTGCAGACTTTACGTCTGGAAAATGATGGCCATCTCTTTATAGACTATTATCATCGATCATGGACTACTTTCCACTGTCCAGGCTTGCAATTCGATGATCGATATGAAGGCCTCCGATTATCATGATAAGCTAGAGTGTTGGCTTTAAACACGTCTGGTCGATATCCTATATAATCCGTCGCATACTCCCTGCCCGAGCAAAGCAGCCATCGTCTAGCCATGGCATCAGCTACCAAGGACCACGCTACTGTAGAGAAACCCGGCGGTTTTCCTTCTCTCTTGTCCAAGAAATTCAACATCACTGATATTAAGCAAGACGTACTCAAGTGGGACAAGGAGTGGGAGGTGGCGATTGCATCTTCAACTGCGGCGGACGTCCTCAAGGAGATGTCTCGTCTCCTAGATGATTCTCTCTTTACTCCTAGTGACATGGAGCTCCTCCACAAGGGTCTCCGCAACTTCCAAAACCCCATAGCTGACGTCATGCGCAAGCTGTTACACAACGGTCACTTTGACACCGTCTGGTTGTTGTTGGATTCTGCTGAGCAGAAGAGACATGTCCTTGAAGGCCTGAAGGGGGCATCTGAAGCAGCTACGATCTGGGGCCAAGATTGTCGTGCTCTTTGCCCAGAGGTCACAGTTCCGAACCTCCTATCGCAAGGCGGGAAGGGCTTCATCGATTTTCTCACTCGTGTCTCGGAGGCTTTCGGGTCGTCCATTGAACCAGGATTTCTACCAAACTCATGGTGGGAACAGGCGTCGAATCTGCCAAATCCATGGTGGGGACAGGCCTCAGATGTTTCACCTCGAAAACAGATATCCCAAAGCACAAAGCTTGTGTTCGAGGTGGCGACTATCAACAGGAATAAGTTTATCGGTAATTGTTTCCCGCTCATCGGACATCATGCGAGTCTAAATTTCAATGAACAGGACATTTTGCCCTGTCCTCGACGATGTCAATTGTACATGACATTACCAATCGTAGCGAGGGGATGAAAGAAATCCTACACATCATGGAGAATACACAGGGACACGTCGCTCGATCTTTAGCACAGGTCAAAACGACTTTCAGGGAAAAACCTCTTATCCGCTGCGAAAACTGCACGAAGACGCCAGAAGACATCGGACAAGGTGCTCGCTTCATGGTGTGCAGTGTTTGCAAAACAAAACTCAAATTTGAGGTACATTATTGTTCTCAGTGCGTAGTAGTCCCATAATCTCGTCTTCATAATTCCCTCATGACGTTGCATCTGCCAGGTCCTGCCAGAAAGAAAACTGGTCCGTTCACAAGAAGGCCTGTGGCAAAAAGAAAGTGACAAAGGGTCTGAGCGGAACAAAGGGAGACTCCCTTTGGGCATTCAGCGACTCGGATCCCGTCGCCAACCTGATGCGTAACCTCCCAAACAAGGATGGGAGATTCACTCTCAGAGATATTGGAGTGAATCCATGTAAGGGTAAACGTTCTCCTGCTGCGGAGCGTCAAGCCGAGATGCTTGAGGCCGACAAAGACGCCGATTACTTCCTTTTCACTGCGAGCGGCAAACCGGTTCGCTTTGTGATCGATGATCTAGGCGCGAAATTGATCTTCCGGACTAATCGCGGTGTGGTCATGACGCAACCAACTGATACCACGGGTGTTAATGCTCTAGGGGAGTATATGCTCAAACTCATGAGCAATTATCCTGGATTGAGTCGGGACATCATCCTGAAGCAACTCTGTGCGGAATTTGGAGAGGACATCGCCGAAAAGATCGTACAGTTGGAGCGGGTGTCTCAAAAACTGGGAACGGGCACGTTTATAGAGACTTGGTTGAAGGATTGGTCGAAAATATTCGGGAGTTTCTCTTGGCTCAAATTACTGTGAACATCTCGAAGTGGTACGTATTTCTTTCTTGTTTAGTCATGTGCGATTTCATTGATCTACATTTGCAGTCTATGCGTTGTATGTCAGGGATTAGGTTTTCGCTCGCGGCCACCAACCATTTTCTTCACTCTAAAAACTCCACTTGATTTCCCTACGTCTCTTGTTTTTGTGTTTGCTGATTATCTTCGAAAAAATGTACAGTATCCGTTGGTCGAGCCTCGTTTGTCTACATTCTCTATCTCGCGCTTGTCGTAGTCAACATGTGCTAACATCCAGTTCAATCGTCGCTAAGTTCACCACAAACGTTGGCTAGTATACTATGCCTTGATTCATTGACCCCTCAATGCAGTATAAGACAGTCGTGGTCCTCAGGCAACGGGAATCAACAACATCCCGTGCACGCAAGCCACCATATGCACATGGGATGTGTTCTTATACAAGCGATATAGCAGGCAAGATATTTCTAGACGCCAGGTGGAACATACGTGTGGCTATGGAAAGAAAAGGGGATGAATTGCGGATAAACGACAAGATGGACGATGTGCACTGATTGACATTTGTTAAGGTCAATACAGCTTAGTACTAAAAACTGCTGAAACGGCGGAAGTCTTGACCACAACGTTTACGCACATGTCCACAGTATGCCCGCCAAATAACGATATCAAGAGTACCCAATGTTTCTGGAAGGCGAGGAGAAAAGAAATCGTAAGAACTAGGAATCATTCTTCTTCAGTAGAACTACCCGGTCACCCCCTGCAATTCGTTTTGAGTCGACTGCTGGGGGTCAGTGGACAATTACCACAAGTACTACTCCTAGCGCTTCTGGACGCAAACTGCACGACGACGTGCAGAAAGAGTTTTGTCGTAGTAATTATACTGCCTTACTCAGGATGAGGATACTCAAAAGTCCATCTCCAGTTCAATCTATTGAGAAATCAGAATCGTGTCCGTGATACAGAACAAGGTATATACATACCGAGGCAACCACCTCTTCAACTTTCTGAGCAAGCTGATTGCTGAACTCTGCCATATTCTCCTTCACCTGGCCAGAGCAGGCGGTACAACCTGCAGCTCTGACCTTTCCAACTGTCCTGTCCGCTGCAGTCCTCACAATGTCGCCGGATGGGCTATCCTGCAACAACTCGAATACCTCCTGCATATATGTTATCCACCATGTAACTGTACCATAACCCCATAGAAAGAATCGTTTGTCGTCACCCCGTCCACAGCGACAGCTTCTGTAAACGTTCCCTGAACAAAATAGCCATTCGCAGCCACTCTGGCTGCGATAATGACTTTAAATCCAGTCGAAGTCCCATAAAGTTTGTACGGTAATACTACATTTTTTGTGATATGTTAGCAGCGTAAGAAGGTCAGATGCGGTGATGAGGTCGATCTCTGCACACCACCCTGGAATTAAGGGTTGGCGCAAGGTGTGTCTGGCGGCAGTGATGGTTTCATGTTTGAGTCCCTGGAAATGGCGAAGCAGCGAAGGGGCTCTGTCTCGAGAACTTTGGGATTCACCAGGGCCTGACATACTTTTATCTCGATCAGGTCTAGCGAATACTTCCTCGCAGCTGCGAGAACAGACAGGGCATCTGTTAGGTTCTCGAGAGAAGGATCCTCCGTCAGCGTTGATGGATAGCAAAACCTAAGAAATGAATCCAAAGTTTTGCTGTCCTCAGATACTGTAATGACAGCTAGACCATCCTTCATCTCTTGGTTGGTGGCCCCACCAAGTGTCTGAGGGAGGCCGAACAACGTTTCAAAGAACGGAGAGGCAAGGGAGAGGAAGAGTGTGAAGACTCGAAACTCAACACCATCAACTGATCGCAAAATAATGTCAGCCTTAGCGTGATCGAACCGAGAACGTCCGGGATATGGCCGACTCTAGGGCTATTCTTAGACTCTGGGGCCAAAGTCTAGGGCCAGTCTGGGGCTTCGGCGGCTGACTTCTGGCGGGGTTCAAAGCAGTTCAAACACCGCTCGATGACGTATTAGCACGAATGGTGCATCCCAACAGCAGGTGGTGGCGAGGCGGGTGGGACAGCGGGCGGGGTGTATTCGTTGTCCCACCCGCCTCGCCACCACCTGCTGTTGGGATGCACCATTCGTGCTAATACGTCATCGAGCGGTGTTTGAACTGCTTTGAACCCCGCCAGAAGTCAGCTGCCGAAGCCCCAGACTGGCCCTAGACTTTCGCCCCAGAGTCTACGTAAAATAGCCCTGGAGTCGGCCAAATCCCTGACTTTCACCAACATTTATCATGGCGCCTTCCAAATTTCCTTGTTCATTCACATTGCAGACGTTTGTCCTTGGGCCATGCTAAGCTTGTGGCTGACTAACTCCGACGACGAAGGGGCTGCCATGACCAAAATTGCTTTCCGGGAGCACGTACACGACATCAGCTACCGGTGGTGTGTAGCACAGGGAACGCTCAGCTGGTCGGGTACACTGGTCGGGTACATTGTATCTCCAAATTTTGCTTGAACAAATCCCCTCTACCTGGCTGGTGTAGAAATCAATGATTAACCTAATTGGTGTTGACCCAGAGGTGGTAGCCCACCTGCGCAAATGCACAATTGGGCACGATTTGCTCATGGCTCATGGCTCTACCCTCTCTCTCCCGAGTGTCGTTCCCGTCGGTATCTGCCCTACGTTTCTGCCTCAAGGGCCTAGGCCCTCACTTCTGCTCCGCGCACACTAGCAGCCGAGGTGGTTATTTCCCCATAAATCTAAGGTAGAGCATACACACTCGAAGGCATCGCAACCATGTCTATCCAAGAGATCGGTTTGCCATACGAGCGTCAAACTGTTATCAAGCACTCAGTTTAAATTTGAGGTTTGATTGGCGTAAGCAAAGTTTCAGATGATGGTGGGACTTCATCTCATGGTTTCCAGTCTATGTAGGACTAGATAAGCACCTGAACTTGGGCGGGCAGAATATGTCTCCATGTGACCATTGTCAGTCGTGTGAGTATTCATATCCTTTGACCATTCCGTTGGTAGCTAATTCAAGTTGTTGAGAACTTCGTGACACCGACAAGAAGTGCGGTGACGCAAGTTCGTAATATGTCGTACAATTTTCGTTCTATCACCAACCCTGGCAAGATAACGAAACTCTGCGACTTATAACTATCTACGTCGGTGATCGACCTCACACCACGCTCACACCTTGAATTCGCCAATTGATCTGCACAGTACTCTCATGTCGGACGAAGAAGTTGCCTATGCCCTCCGATGGAATAACAATATTTCAAGTTCGTTAACTGACTTGTTCGTGAACAAAGCATCATGCTGAACTTCATCTTTTTTCTAGTAATGATCTTTGGATTGGTATCTTATGAGTACAGTCCGTAGCTTTCACAAACATTGCGCCATGACTGAGCGCAAGATGATTTAGTACTTCACTTCGAGAAAGAGGTAACAACAAGCTTGTTTTCTCTTTGTCGAGTACTCATGCTCAAACCATTGTAGGTCAAGTTTGTTTGGGTAGCTGTTCAATCCCAATGATATGATCAAGTTCCGGACACTGATTGAATCCCCAGACAAGACAGTGGTCAATGATGACGTGTCTATACCTTGCCGTGAGTTCCTCGTTGTCACAGTGCCTCGTGATTTTTTTACTTTGTTGTTATGCCAGGTTCGATATTTTGGTATTTTCCTTGCAATGTACGTCGCGGTGGCTGTGTCCTTCAGTTACTACATTGTAGGTTGACACTGACCCTAGGCTTTGCGCATGCTGTATGTGATGTCGTGCCCACTGAGCCATCATTAACTGACTAGTACTAGGGGGAGGTATAACGTACATTCCCGAACAGGTGAGTGTATCGGTGCTTTTTTTCTTTAAGGGATCCTGGTGGGTTGACACAGATTAAGTCGTACGTCAGAAGTTCATCTAACAGCTAAGCTTGATTACTGACTTCTCCTTTAGCTGCAAGTATACTGTCTTCAACTTGAACTGCATTCGCTTACCACGCAACCGAAACAGGCTACGCTCTTGCCGTTCTATTGGAATGGGGCTTCTCAATTTATTTTTGGTTAGCGGAAGGTAAGTCGTGCATTCTTGTATCTCACCGTATGTACCGATTTTCCATCCGCAGCCGTTCTCATCTGGCGTCTTTACGCTCTATACAACCAATCCAAGTCCATACTATATGTGCTGATCGGGTTGTTCCTACTTATCATCGCGCTCTCGATAGGGATTGATATATTCCTATATAGTCGACCCGAAGCGTTCTCGGGTGAATACCTGCTTGGATCGGTTTGTGCGCAAGCTGACGTCTCGTTGTATAGTGAAAGAAATAGTAACTCCGAACGTCAATTACTGCACGTCTTCCTTCAACATAGGGCCTATGCCTGCGGTCTATGCTTCCATCCCGGTCGTATGCTTCGATATATTCCTGGTTGTTCTCGCCGTTCTCGCCCTCGTGAGACACCTTAGAGAACGAAGAGAAGTGCAAATGAAGCCTAACACATATGTGGTCCTGATCGTTCGATGTCATATTGTGTACTTCTTCCTGTAAGTTTGCCTTTGCTTAATTGGTCCTGTTATTTATAAATTCTCGTTAGGAATTTGACAAACCAAGTCTTAATGGCGGTATTATGGGCCAACATTCCAGTACGATGATGCCATTATTCTATAGAGATCAGCTCTAATAAGTACACCGACAGCCAGCAGTGATGAGTCTCTCGGAGGGGTTCATCAATACCGCACCATTTATTATTGCGCCTCGTCTGATTATCAGCATTTGGGATACGCATGCCGATGACGAGTGCGTACATGTCAGCACGGCGTTCGAAGATTGTATATGTTGGACTTTTCCATCGATGCCCGAGCAATACGAAATGGACTACGCATGATTCTGACCAGGATGAAGGAAAAAAATATGGGATGAAGTGGTTGAAGCCCTTGGACCAGGTCCTGATAAGCTCTCTAGTACACGAGAATAAATAGTTCAGGGCCGAGTTTTCCGTATATCTGTGCTATCTGGTGTGCAAAATAAATCGACGACTCTTCGGTGAATGCAGTGGGTGATTCCTGACGGTGCGGACACTGAACTTATAACTGACGCCTCCACAGATGTTCAAATGTTCATACATCAACGTTTTAACGTTCCACTCCGGAAGAAATTCAGTGACAGGACAACTGAATACACCTTTCAGACGAATGTCTGCTCGTACAGCTCATAAGCGACTGTCTACTTCTTAAATACTATCTAACAGTTCGCATCGTTCATAACAATAGTGTCCATCAAGAAATGAATGCCAAAAGTCTTAAAGGTCCGTATAGACTATTCATGAACGCAAGGCTGATGATGTGACTGGTGACAGTAAAAATAAGAAACTGGAATGCAACGAGCTGCTGAACGTGCATTCACAGTGTCTTATATTCGTCGCAAGAGAGCTGAGCCAGAGACGAATACTACCATTACGGTAGCGATGAGGGCAACGAATGTGGTGTGGGCAGTGTGCTGCGATACAGCGCTAGAACAACCTGCACAAGACCGGCCTTTTCGGACGAGTCAGTAAAAATACGGCGGTCGTGTAAGCCTGCTGCGTATACACCGCGAATTGCAGCGCGCTGTTGGGCGTGAGCACGCCCGGTTCGCGTGCAGCGTCAGGCCCTCCATCTCCCCAAATTTTGAGGGTGTATTTCGCCTGAGCGAGCGGCAGGTTGGGATGGGAGGTTTGGTAGGTGTACGGATTCCAAACAACACTGGTGGCAGTTCCATCAATAACACCATCAGCTGGTCCAACGGGGTACGTGTTTCCGTTCTCGCAGACAGCGGAAACGGTCAGGTGAGTGGGGGTGGCTAAGATGTAGCTGAAATTCCATCCGAACGTGATGAATTGGTTCTCAGCAACATTGAAATAAGAGGTTGACTGCTGAGGTGGCTGGGTGATGGTAAGAAGCCCAGCAGGGTTGATTGGGGGATGGATAGAAGCGAGGAAGCAGTGCGCGACGCAGTCTGCGACTGTGAGCCTGACACAGCGGAGCCAGATTGAGATTGAGATAGCGATTGAGATTGGTTCTGGGACTGAGATTGCCCTCCGTGTTGTTGACGCGCTTCTAAGTAGTGCAGCTCGCCTTTCATCCTGAGCTTCAAATTGCTAAAAATCAAAGAATAAGGGTATTTAAATAAGGCTCTGAAACGTTCTGAAACGATTATGAAACGCTTTAATAATTTCATTCTAGCGTCCGTCGCAAGTCTAGCGTCCATGCAAGTAGACCGAAAGAATCCTTGTTCTCGTTTGAAGTTGCCACGTCCATTTCCTCGATGCTCGAGTGTTCGCTGGTGTCGCATGCTTCTACAAGACAGCCGGAGGTCGTAGTGCTTGAGTACGCTTAACTAATATGAATCTACCTTGTTCGCGAATCCGATGTGCGACTCTTGGCCCTTCGATAAATCTGACTGGCTAGGGTTATAGTAAGAGCATATCGTGAATGGACACTAGGGGCTCGTTTTCCGAGTCTTCGGTCTGAAGGAAATTGGTTTGTTAGCACTCTGGCCAGAAGCGAGGCGTACCTCAATATGACGTTTCTTGGGGAGCACAAATCGAGATTCTTCTCCAGATCTTCGGCCTGAAAGAAATCAGTGTGGGTACTGACGGGGAAATGGCAAATAGCGGGTTGCTTTCTCTTGTTGACATGCTGTGGGACTTTACTTGCAGTGCCAGAACTGCTTTTGGACTTCTGATGACACACGTAGCCATGTAGCTAAGTGACGATGCTATAAAAATGGTGGGAAGCTTACCCGAGTGCCTTTCTTTGCGTTGCTGGTTGAGGGGTGATTGATTGCTAGTCCCGTTAACAAATTTGGCGAGTTGGCCTAAACCCATCCTATCATACCACAATAGAAGGTTAGTCGGCCAGAATGACTGTAAGGTCGAGATATTTGGTGGCAAAGATGTGAGCTATAGCCTGCTCGCGTGGTATTCAGTAGCATATAGTAGGTCGGAATAACAGGACGCGCTCGAAATTTGTTGTAACGGTCATTCTTGTCAGTCAAACCCATCACCTCTTGTACCTTGTACCCTCGTGTCCCGCTTGACCCTTCGGTTTAGGGATTTTATGAGATTGTGATCAGGGCGATGAGCGTCGTGTTTCGCTTTGGCTCGAGTTGCTCATAATTAAGTTCAGCCTCAAAGACCCAAAACTTTCGAGTTTGATCTCTGAAACAGTGGTATTGGTGGTTTTCGTGGACTTTGTACTCGGCATGATGGTGGTTATAAGTAATTGATAGCTGGTGAACAAACGCCGATTGAGTACTGAGTCTGAGGGTAAGTTTATTGACGTGTTGTTTGTGTTTCGTGTCTGTCGCATTACGTAATCATTCAATTACAGCTCGCCCTAATCTTGGACTTGTCTTTGGACAGACACAAATTTGCACCATGTGGCTAGGTGCCCTTTGAAAATTTATATGGGCGGCCGTCTTCGACAACTGAGCAACAGACACACATACTTGGCACTCCCAAGGATTTAGAGATGTCATTCGAGTCCCCTGCGACTCAATCGCTGCTCCCTGAGAAAACTCATTCAAGTTGGTGTTTCTTTTGAACTCAGAACTGATGCACTCGGTCTGATATTGATATTGATTTCAGAATTGTCTTGTATTATCGCCGCAGTAATTCAACATCTTTCTCTACAAATATACAAACACTATCGTACTACTGGCGCGTTGATGAGGTATATGCGTCTAAATGCAATGGAAGTCACAACCCAAACAGATATCATGAAACGGATATCATGAAGTAAGAATGTAAGATGACACTAAGCATGCAATCGCTCATGCCTTTGGTGCACGTGCATATTTGCGACGGAACTTGCTGTCTACGCTCTCGAGGTAGAATGTGCCAGGCCATATGTTCTCGATGGAACCCTCTGGCGTGTAGTTCACAGCGTTGTGGTTTTTCTCGCGAAGCTTTGAGGAGACATTAGTCAACTCGCGTTGAAACGAACAAATAAGGCGCTTACTGTGAGGGCGTCAACGTACTCCTGGCAAGGCACGAGCTTCATGCTTGCCAAGCGAGCAAGCAAGTCCATCTTCTCCCGGATCTCTGACGTGTCACCCTTGACACGGAGAGTGAAGAAGCTGGCAGCGCAACCAGAACCGAACGCGAACATGCTCAAACGCTTGCCCAAAAGCTCGGATGGTGTAACGGAAGAAAGGACAGAGGCAAGGCAGCCGTAAAGCGAACCTGTGTACATGTTGCCCAAGCGTTTCGAGCAGGCCATGCCAGGCTCGACTTTCTTGGCGTATGTTGCCTTCGAGACACCAATGAAGGTTTTCTCGAGGTTCTTGTCAGTGAGGGAAGCGGTGTATGAGATTGCGAGGGTAGATTCAGGGTTAGCGACATTAGAGAAATGGGGTGAGGAGGGGTTTGCGAGGAAGTCGTTGTAGAAAAGACGACCGAGACCCTTTTGAACCTGCTTGCCGTATGGGCTGTGGAAGATAGCATAGTCGATGTCGTCAATGGAGAAGGAGGTCAGGGATTCCTTGCCATTCGCGTGACCATTGAGCTGAGCCTTCTTAGCTTTGGCAGTCTTTTCACGGAAGCGCGAGTATGCAGCATCCAGTGCAGAAGTGTAGGTGGTAACGGAAACAGGTCCATCGACCTCGGGGTACTCCGAGTCCAACCGGGGCTTGTAGAAGTCGTATGTGTTTGTCATGTGATTACCGTGTATCGCTGTAAGTTCAGATATGGAATATCAGATCTGTGACCATTACTCCAGGAGCATCGTGGAAACGAGCCATGACGTCCGTAATGAAATGAACGTACGTTCGACAATGACAGGTGCGTTAGGACCAATGAGAAGAGCGACAGCACCAGCACCACCGGCTGGGCGTGCAGCACCTTCAGCATAAATAGCAATGTCACCACCGACAACAATAGCATTGCGGCCGTCCCACGAGGTGGATTCGACCCAGTTGACTGCGTTGAAGAGCGCAGCAGTGGAACCATAGCACGCGTTCTTGGAATCGATACCTTCGATGTCGAAGTTACCAGATTCTGAGAAGAGGTCCATGAGGGTGGTCTTCACGGACTTTGATTTATCGATGATAGTTTCAGTTCCGACGTCAATGCGACCAATAGACTTGGGGTCGATGTCGTAACGTTCAAGAAGACCGGAAACAGCTGGAAGAAACAAGATATGAATGCCAACGTGTGGAGTGATACAGTGGACACATACCATTGAGAGCAAAGGAGTTAATGTCTTCCCGGTCATCGCAGCAAGCCATGTACTCCTGGCCGAGACCAATAGTGTACTTTCCTGCTGGGACGCCATCAAAGACCTCGAGGTCAGCCTCAGATATGCACTGAAATGACGTAAGATGAGATATGTATGATAGAACTAATAGAAACGTTACCCTGTGGGGGAAGTAGACCTCCATTGCAAGGATACCGACATCCTTTGGACGAGGAATTTCCTGCTCGGAGGAGACTGAGGAAGCAGGAGGAATGGCCATTTGTGCAGATATTGAAAGGACAAGAAATGAATTTGTGGATATGGAGGCAAGGGGAGAGGTTATATAGTCATGATATGGGTTACATGACCCGAAATAATATAACGTTCAATTGATCTTCTTTGGAAATTTTATGGTACGATTCACTTTATGGCGTGTTTCACAAAAAAAAACCTGCTGGCGGCGATCACCTTCCTCTTCTGCTCCGAGTCTTTCCAGGCGCTGTCGCAGAACAAGCTGGCACTTTGTGTTTGCGTTCATGTTGAATCATATCTTGAGGAGTGCTCTTGAAGGTGCGGTTGACGCAGACAAGTACGGTGACACACTAGGTGAGACTTCCTTGTTATCTCATTCTTTCGACTATAACGTATAAGGATTTTCACAAAAGTAACCGCTGAATGATACGACACTCTCCCCTGAGACATGCTTCCCTGGGATTTGCCATTCTGATGGGTCGGCCTCAGACCGGAAGCGATGAACAATTCAGGACTCTTGCGAACACGGATTGCCGAACTCTCTTGCAGATAGGCTGTGTGGATAACATGCAGTGCCGAGTGCCCGTCCGGCCCATGGCACCATGATAATATCATCGCATATCATCGCATATATCATCGCCTTCCAACTTTTTGATCTCAGAACGTAAGAGCTGCGCTCCCTATGACCCCCCATCTATCCAATTTCTCGAGAACAGTGCATCCGAGTCCTTATGCCTCCGTCAGAGTCTCTCGCGACGTACTCCAGTGGTCTCGTTATCATGATCTGAGTCTCACTTACATATGATAAACGGGGGTCGCCTTCACGTCACTGATTGGAGAATAGACTAGACAGGATGTAGACACGTTTCGAGAGCAGGGGTTATGTCAACACGCAGCAATCGTTGGTGGTGCTTATCATATCTAGATTCTCATGGTCATATATGTGCCTCTTCAGCTCGACCCTGCTCGGTCGCCCTACCCTTGGACCACTATCGTCGATCCATGGCGACTTTCCGCCACTTTCTCGGTACGAGTAGCTCGCGATCGAACCCTGTACCAACCAAGTGCACCACTGTGTGTATTTTTTAGATAATCTGTGGTGCAAATCTCCAGTCAGCCTCCATGTCCGATGACAATGGGGTCAGCCAACTGAGTATGTTACTCACCTCTGCTCAGATCAAAACCACATTTCCACCATACCAGCAGCCGTGAAGCGTACTTCCACAACCGCCCTCGCCCGTCTTTCATCTGTTTTATCCACGATGCCTTCAGACACTTACTATCCACCCGGCGGCCTTATCAATATTAACCACCCTCCAATCATTCACGATCAGCTTTGTATTTCGCTGCCTGACCCGACTCTTGTGACAACAGAGCTCCTAACTTTACGCCAGGTGGGCCACCAACATAAGCAGGAGGAAACTGTGAACTCGAACTACCAGCCTGGCACGACTACGATGCGATACCTCACAAAGATCAAATCATTCTGCACTATTTCGTTTGGGAAGCACGGATCCTTCTCTGCGAACTGTGCCTCGCCAGCTTGTATTTCGCTGTCCGACTCGACTCTTGGGACAACGAAGGTCTTTACCTTACCCCAGGTAGCCCGTCAACGTAAACAGGAGGAAGCCATGAACTCTAACCACCGACCTGGCGAGGCTGCGATGCAATACCTCACAAAGATCTGCACAATTGCGTTCGGGAAGCTTGGATCCCTCTCTACGAACTGTGCCCAACCGCCACACAACTTTTTGTCTGATGCCTTGGAGACTATCATAACGATCCACTCTCTCAGTTCGTTGGGAACGACAGACGCGGGCGACACCTTCGTCACCGCAGATGAGCTGTCTGTATCTCTCTGTTCTGTGTTGTTCTCCCATGCTTACATATATTGACGTAGCATCCACGTCTCCAATCTCGCACCCTTAGCAAGTGAAGCTATCAGGGAAGAACTGTACATCCGCGGTTATCTCAGCCGACCTGATCAGTACAATCGTTTTCTCCGCCAGCCACGATGTATTGTCATTCCACGGCTACTCCAGGTACTCCATGACCGCTGGCCGAAGCAAGTCGCAGCTGTTTCCGTTTCCTCCAAGAGCCCTCAACGCCCGTCTGCACAAGCTATTGGCCGGCGAGGGGGACTCACAGTTGCAGAGGCGCTCAAGGTTAGTACACCTTTTAGTGAATCGTGTGAACTGTGCTTACTCCATAGGTACAGTGTGCCAATGTTGAGGAGAGTCCTCGTACACCCACTTCGACGAGACCATTTCCTAGTGATCAGTCGATCTACTGGTCTTGCGTCAATCCATCTCCATCTCCATCTCCATCTCCTTGTGTCCAAGAAAGCCCCATGTCGACCACCCAGTTTTGCGATCTCTGTGAATACTCGTACATCACGTCGCATACTACACCTCCTTCGTCACCGGAGCTCGCGGGCCTCAATGAGAAGAGCGTTTTGGGTACGATGAGCTCCTTCTCTGAAGCAGCTTTGCGGTCCTTGGCGCCCCGAGTTGCGTTGATGAAGGTAAAGTGTTCGTGTATGGAGGTGGATGCAAGAAGTTTTCAAAGGTTGCGGTATGGGGAAGTCTGCCACCATTTTGTCTAATTCTTCTGGCGTTTTGCTCATCAGAGCTCGAGTGGTCTTTATATCTTCACTTTGCGTTCATAATATTAATTCTATGTCCCCATGGTGTCACTTGAGAATAACGCTTAGCATTTGTTTGACAACAGCAACAGCTTTTTGAAACGGTTCTACTAACGCTGTTGAGGTGAGAGAGGTTCTTAACTCCGCACTGCTTCTCGCTCGGCATTCACGTTAACACAGCCTTCCTGATGCTACCCATGCAGAAAGGTTGACGGCTTGACAGGAAACCCATCACAGCACTTGAATATTCTAGACCGTTTGAAGTCGGTGCCTGCCTCCGCGGGGTGTCCTCTCGGATACATTCCTCCCCTCACGTCGAGCCACTCCAATAGACTACCGCTGGCGCCGGCGTTTGCGGCACGGTGATCTACACATCACTGCCACATCCTTCTTGCATCCACTCAGAGCCACTTGGCGTAGAGACGACATCGGAATGCGGAATGTCAAACCCAAGGATTCGGCATCGCGTGTCAATCAGAATCATGTTATATTTGACATCGAGCACTCATTACGGCAATAAGAACCTGGGTTTATACGTACGTCACGGTTGCTCATCTACCTCTTTCTATTCTATGAAATGCGCCAGACGTTTCAAGGGCACGACTCGAGCCCATTCTTGCTACCGTATTGAAAACATTGAAAGTTGTTTTTTTGGGGGGGAGGTTCAAGGAAATTGTGAACGGAGGAATACGAAGGTGGCGTAGAACCACTGATCGCGAACAGCCTTGCGGCAGGTTCATGTCATGAACTCATGGACTAACGGTATTTTACTGGCTAGGCTGTGTAGTGATTGATTCTCACCAATTCAGCGTTATCTAGGACGCAATCGCCTCCCACCTTCGAGTCTGCGATTCCCTTGTTCAAGATATCCCTTGACCATACCTAGGTCTCTTCTTACCATCTTCATTTATTAGGTATGCAATCGTCACGCTTCGTTCGCTTCTTTCTGTGTATTGCTTCTTGTCTATCTGTTGCGCGGGCGTTCAGTATGACTGTTGGGACTCCCACTCAATGCGATGATCTCACCGTTTCGTGGACTGGTAAGCGCATGTCTAGTACGTTTTGTATATACTCCTGCTGAACTTGATCGGGATTCTCAGGTGGGCAAGCACCATTTCAGATACTTTTGACTCCCGTTCGTCGGCGCTATCGTCTCAAGCGCATCGATCGCACGCTAATATTTGTGTCTTACAGTCTTTGGAAACGTACCAGAATATAACTGTACCAGCATCAGCCTTCAGCAATGGCAAAGGCTCTTATTCGATATCGCAATTGCCGTTGTCGATGGGAACACTGTTTATACTCACTATGTCTGATGCCACCGGATTTGGTTCGGGTGGGACGACAAACCAATTAACTGTTGGAAACCCTGTTGCAAATAATAAGTGCAGCACTACAGTTTCATCGCCTCCTTACGAGTTTACTTTATCGCCATCCCAGCTAATGCAATGCAAGTAAGTTTAGTTCGCTGGCCTACTTTTTGTAGCACTGACCTACTGCTACTGCAGTCAATTTACCATTGCGGTCGATAGTGGTGCAGTTCTACCCCTTACTATTGTGGTCAGATCATCTCCAATTCTATCAAAACAATCTACTTATCTTGCCACAGCAACTTATTCCTGGCGGACAACCAGTCGTATTCAATTCCGTGAATAGCTACACTTTGACCTCGGTCGTAGATGTAAACACAGGGACGAACCTCCAGTATTTTGTCACCGACTCCACGGGCAGACAAGGTGGTGTCTCTGGGTTCCAGCAGGTCTTAGGGTCGAGCAATTCCTCGTGCCTAAGCGCCAACTCGCCGTCGTCTACTGCAGGCATTTCTGCTACGGCCACGGCTTCACCAACATCTAGTTCAAGCAGTTCATCGAATAGTTCATCAAGCAGCAATATTGCTCTTATCGCAGGCGCGGCGGGTGGCGGTGCGGCGTTCCTTATTGCATTGATCATCCTCGGCATGTGCTTGTTGCGTAAACGGAGAGCGTCTCGCTCGCTGGACGTTCAGTCTTCAAGCCATCCACGCCAACTGCAGCGTACAGATCCAAAATACGAAGTCAGCCCTCATAGTGACGTTCCGCCACAATTTCCTTTCCCATACAAGACAAACCCCCTCAGTTACCATACCCTACCCATTCAACCCAGCCTGAGAGCCCAGTCAGACATGACCAATTCATCTGCTGGCAACTTCGCAGTTAGCGCCCCTCCCTCATTCAACCAGACGCAACATTCGCACCAGAGCTCCAACACAGACTTTCCTGTCTACGGAGATGCTCGAAGTTCGACTATGTCATCCGCTTACAACAGGATGGCTGCAATGTCTCAACCAACATCACCAAACTACCCATTACCATATCCTGTCGGCTACCCTCCACCCATTCGACCTGGAAGCCAATCGCCCCCTCTCAATGCGTCCACCGGAAACTTCACAGTCAGCGACCATTCCACGCTGTTCAATCAGAGACTGCATTCACGCCAGAACTCAAACGCAGACTTTTCTGTGTATGGAGACACTCGAAGTTCGGCTATGTCATCTGTTGACAGACGAATGGCTACCGTTGCTGAAACATCATTACCATTACCATGGGAGACAGATTCTGTGAGCTACCTTGGTCCACCAATTCAATCTGGGTCCCAACCGAGCCCTATTAATAATGTGTCTGTCGCCAACTTGGTGGCTAGAGACCTTCCCGCACCCTTTAATCAGACACAGCCTTCGTACAAGAGCTCTAACACAGACTTTGCTGTCTATGGAAATGCTCGAGTATCAGATATGACACCTGTCGAGCATATGGCTGTGGGGCCTCGACCAGCATCACCATTACCACGGAAGACAGACCCTGTCTACCTTGCTCCACCCGTTCATTCTGGATCCCAATCAATTTCTACCCAAGCGTCTGCCAGCAACTTCGCAGTTAACAACCCTCCCACACCCTTCAATCAGACACAAAATTCACGTCAGAGCCCTGACACACACAGCTTAGCTGTGTACGGAGCATCTGGAAGTCAATCTATGGCGTCGGCTAGCGCGCAAACAGCCGCGACGGCGGCTGGTCAAGCAGCCTACCAACCTTTTGCTCGGATTATTGTGCATACCGACGCTGATGATGTTGTACCAGACGACAATGGCGTAGTTGAACTTCCGCCGCAGTATTCAGAGCATCGGGGAGTTCGTGCCTTGTAAACTGAGTCTGCGTCATGACCTACGTCCCCACACTCTTGATTCTTCAAACATGGGTATGCCTATATATAGCGCGTTTGTCTGCGCATAATTTTATTAAGTTGGAATGTCTTGTCTTCAATGATGAAGTACAAGGGCATCGTGCTCCTACTTTGAATTGAGACAAGTGAACCTCTGACATGTGTGTCTCATGATAATAATGACATGTACTTAGTGAAGCACTAGGAAATACTTTATACGTTTAAAGAGATGCAGTAAGAAACTGGTTAAACGGTCTCATTTCTAAGATATAAAGCGTAGGATCTGAATCTGCTGGATAAGAGAGAATACAACTACTTTCCATGGTACTGTAAAATGTCGCAACAGGAAATCAATGTGCGATGACAAGACTGAGTATGACATGTTGCATAAATCTGGCAGCTTCGGACTAGTTACTGGGATGTCACTGGAGCTTCGAAGAGATGATTCTGCATACGCAGGTCAGGTTGTGAGTCTGAAACCACTGTGAACACACACCTTTGCAAGTTCCTCGCCTTCAGATAAAATAGCGAGGCAAGACGGCAGATCCTTCACACACCATTGCCTTTCGAGCCAGGAGAGGAGATGGCGATCCCAGAAAGACTTAAATATATGAGCGAGCTTCTCGTCCCATGGATTCGAAGCTCGCGAGAGATGGACGGCCCAGTTCTGACATGCGTAGTTGAGAGCAGGGGAAGCTGATCGACTTTGTTCTCGTGCATCATTCACTAAAGTTGAAAAGGCCTGCATTGAATGAATGATCTCGATGTTTGGTGGAAAACAACCTTGCGGTAATGCAGAGGTGGGATGATCCTGGTGCCTTAAGACGAGGAATACAGGAAACACCAAGAAATCCGGCAAGCTCTTGAACTGCTGGATGGCTTGAAAAGCTGGCTGTGAAAGCAATTCCGGGATGATTATGAACTGTCTGATTGCTTCCAATGTGTTCGAAAATTCCTCCATCGTCACCCAGACAGTTGTCAACCGCCACATTTGACCATGTGAGGTCTGCAGCCAGTCTCTGCCACCCTGTGTCTGCAGCCAATCTCGCGCGCGCGGGGTCTGCAGCCAGTCTCTGCCACTCTGGGTCTGCAGCCAGTCTCTGCCGCCCTGGGTCTGCAGCCAGTTTCGCGCGCCTGGGGTCTGCAGCCAGTCTTGCCCGTCCGGGGCCCGTATCCAGGCTTGCCCATCCTGACTCTGCAGCCAGTAGCGCCCACCATAGTTCAGCCAGAGACCCCTTGGAGTCTGCAGCCAATCTCGGCCACCCACGGCCTGCAGCCAGTCTCGCCTGCCCGAGTGCTGCACAAAGCCCACCCCGCCTGTGGTCTCCAGCCGGTCTTGCATCCTCTGGGTCGGTAGCGTATCGGTCCCATCATTCGTGAGCAGCCAGTGCAGTTCATCCTGTGGTTCATTCTGGATGTGCAGCCCAGGCATCTCCAACAGCTCTTGCTCGCACAGAATTTCCTGCCATTGTTGGTCGCCTAGGATCTGCTGCCGCACTCGCCTGCCCGGGGTCTGCTGCCGCACTCGCCTGCCCGGGGTATGCCGCCACACTCGCCCCTCCCGGGTCAGCAGCCACTCTCGCCCATCCTGGGTCTGCAGCCACTCTCGCCCATCCTGGGTCCGCAGCCACTCTCGTAGACACCCTCGCCCGCCCCGGGTCCCTAGCCACTCTCGCCCGCCCTGGGTCCCTAGCCACTCTCGCCCACCCTGGGTCCCTAGCCACTCTCGCCCGCCCTGGGTCCCTAGCCACAATCGCCCGTCCTGGGCCCCTAGC
>MU179307.1:84047-127169 GCA_016767475.1 Suillus weaverae
GATTCCACAGCTCCGAGTCTTTGGAAGCGAACAACTTCCAACCTTGTGGCATTGTTAAGCCAATCACAACGCTCGAACCTCAATCAAACCTTGTCCATAGCTTACGTTTCAAATCGGTCACCACGCTCCCAACAAAGCTCCATGAGATGCGGCAGCCTGCCTTTTGATCATTCAAGTTGGTCAGTGCAAGCTCTGGGCCCAGGCCTCGTGAACCTGCACGAGATTCATGTGACTCGCTCAAGTACTTGTCAAATAATGTGAAGCAGTGTTGCACTGTCAATAGATGATCCTCCATGAAGATCAGGCGTGCAGACTGCATGCCTTATCCGCGAGTCATAGCACGAAGGGTATATCTTCTCCCGTCTAACTTACTATCTACATTCCCCTCTGATCACTCTATTCCAGAAACTTCTCCATGTCCCAATTCGTGGGGGCTGCGCCTCTTTCTATCGAAGTTTCCTCGTTCCGCGCTCCTTTTGATGCCACAGATGCAGATTTGATCATTCATACCTCGGATGACGCAAAGTTTGCTGTCCACAAGATCTTCCTCACTGTTGCGTCTCCGCTTTTGAAACGTTTTCTGTCTTCAGGGTCGTCCTCTCCATGTCCGCCGTTTGAGGGGCTCGTCCTTAAGCGCGACGGTGATCACGCCATCATCAAACTCGAAGAAGACGCCCAGACGACTGAGAGGGTGCTGCAATATTGCTACCCCTTCTCCAATCCTGTATTTAGCAGCCTAAACGATGTGCAGGCCGTCTTGGAGATGATGAGAAAGTTCGGGATGAAGGGGTTGATGGACAGAGTCAAGGGCTTGCTTGTACAACAGGCGTTCCTAGACGATCAGCCGCTGCGCGTATTCGCCATCGCATACCGTTATGGTTTGGAGGATGAAGCCCGCATAGCTGCGAAGTATACAGTCCGCCAGCCCTTCTTCACTCCTTACGTCGAAGAGCTGGAACACATCCCCGCCTCTGTCTACCATCGCCTCCTCCAGTACCACCGAAAGTGCAGTGTTGCTACATGCTCGCTGACAGCTGACTTCTCCTGGTTTCCCGGCTTCGCATCACGCTGGGTATGGTTCCAATGCGATGACTGCGTTCATCACCCCCTGTCGTGGCCTCTTTCTGATGGGAAGATATACGAAGTAAACGCATGGTTCATCGAGTTTATGGAGCGCGCCAGGAATGTTCTTCGTGAGCGCCCTTGTGGCAAGGTCGTCGCAGATCCATTCTTGATTGCGGAATGTCTGGAAGCAGCATCTGGCTGCCTCACATGTCGACCGGCTGCATTTCTAGATCTTAGCGTGTTTGTTGGGGAACACTTTGCTGTGGAGATTGACAGGGCGATTGATACTGTGAGTACGTTGGACTGGTTTTTTTTTGGTGTACACTGATCTTTGCTGTTCTAAGGTGGAGCTAGATATCCCATTTAGCTAGATATCTGCGGTCTATTTAAAATACAAAACACCACGCTGCAACCTAACTGTTTTAATGCCACATTCCCTACCAATCTGGGATCAACCCCAAAGAAAACTGCCTCATGTCGACTGCTTTGCAATGCTTAAATACAGCCAAAGGTATTGACTTCTAGCTACCTAGCTCATCACATGCACGACCTTGTCCTCGCTACCCACTCAGTCATGTCAGATGATGAGGAACCAATAACCACTGCTACAGCACCATTCGACAACCCTGACAGCGACATCATCCTCCGTTCAACCACTGACCGTGTCGACTTCCATACTTTCAAATTCATTCTTTCGCTCATGTCACCCATGTTCAAAGAAATGTTCACGCTACCTCAAAATGGTTTGCAGTCAGGCATATCGTCTGTACCTGTCATTCCTGTAGCTGAGAGCAGCGCGACCCTCGAATCCCTTCTTCTGCATTACCATCCTGCCGCAACCCCAAAAGCCTTCAGCAGCTTCTCTCATGCTGTGGCTGTGATGCAAGCGGCCAAGAAATATGACATGCAAGTGGTCTTCAGCCGCGCAGTAGACCGTGTTTTTACTCAGTTCATACCTGATCACGTTCTCGAGCTATACGCTCTGTTTTGTCAATTCGGATGGCAGGATCATGCTCAGATGGCAGCTACCCGGGCGCTCGAGATCAAAGATCTGGGACGACCCAGCCATGTGTTTAAGGGGATGCGGAACATCACCGCGTTTGATTACCACAGGCTCCTCGCATACCATCAGGAATGCGGTGCCGCTGCTCAACAGGTTGCGAAATCTCTTTCCTCACACAATGCCTGTCATATGTTGCGATGTACCGAATCCCATGATGAATTCGATGATGATTTTTGGGGTAGGCGGGTGTGTCCGCCACTGGTAGGGCTTGATGAATATCTGGATAAGAGTGGGAAGGAGTTACTGATAAGACCTTGCGAGTTGACATTATTGGAGTCGGCATCTTACATCGATTTCAACATCAAAGCGATTGGAGGCACTAAGTGCAGAGTTTGCAAATACAAGTTCGTCGAGGGTATAGATGGATTCCGTGCTGTGTATATCGCACAAGTAAAACGGGCGGTTGCGAAAGTGAGCTTTCCCTGTTGATCGATTCATCACTGATTCAATGCTCACTTTCTGTAGGTGAAATTGGCGGATGCTGATTAGTAAACTACTTGTCGATCGTGTTGCTGCTGTACGAGTTGCATCATACTATCAGAGCTGGCCGCGTTGTACTATAGTACTAAGACGTCGATCGAGTGGCTCTTAGAACACCTCGGCTGAGATGGAAATTGACATGATGGATATGACCCAGCGGTGTGGCCATACGTTGAGAGATCTGAGAACTTTTAGAACTTAGTAACACCTGCCACGGCTCACTTGCGCATTATGTAATTTTACCAACTTAGCCCCTGTCCCGATGCACCAATTTTCCATTTCGGTCTCTCCTTCGAATTTTGCCTACCTTGCCCCACAGCGACCGACACCTGGCTGCCAGCTTATATATCGATTGGCTGCTTTCATACTATTATTCTCGGCGTGTTCATTGGGGAACAATTCACTACGTTGAAGCTGGTTCTTTTGTGTATGCTGGTAAGGTGGAACTAGTTGAAAGCCACGAGGCTGTTAACCAAACTGTTCTAGAATACCACGTTCCCTAAATCTGGGGATCACCCCCAATTCGTGATGACCGATATTGCAACGAATTAGATACAGTCAAAGACATCAACTTCTAGCTATCATCTAACCATCACAGTGCAGACATTGTCTTCGCCATCCATTCAGTCATCATGTCAGTTGCTGAGGAAACAACCACCACTGCCAATGCGCCATTCGATAATCCTGACGGCGACATCATCCTCCGTTCGACCACTGACCGCGTCGACTTCTATCTTTTCAAAGCCATTCTTTCGCTCATATCGCCTGTCTTTAAAGACATGTTCACGCTACCTCAAAATGATTTGCAGTCGGGCGTATCGTCCATACCTGTCATTCCTGTAGCCGAGAGCAGCGCAACCCTGGAATCCCTTCTTCTACTCTGCTATCCTGCCACAACCCCAGCCTTCGACAGCTTGGATATTGCAAAGGCTGTGATGGAGACAGCCAAGAAGTACGATATGCAGGCGGTCCTCAGCCGTGCAGCAGATCTCGCGATGTCCCAGTTTTTACCAACTCACTTTCTCGAGCTATATGCTCTCTCTTGTCGATTCAGATGGCAGCATCATGCGCAGACAGCTGCTACCCGGTCTCTTGAGATAAAAAATCTAGGACGCCCCAGCACCGAGTTTGAAAGTATGCGGGACATCACCGCTTTGGACCACCACAGGCTCCTCGTATACCATCATGCATGCAGCATTGCTTCCCAAGAAGTCGGAAACTCTCTCTCCTGGCTGGAGCCTATTTCCTCCAAAAATATGCCAATGTGGTCCCACACCTCGAAGGAATGCCCTTGCAGAAATTGCAGTGGTCTTAAGATGCTTCAAGTTGCAGACTTTGGAAATCTGAAGATCACCCAGTGGTTCAGTGAATATCTGCTTTCGAGTGGAAAGGAGTTGTTGGAAAGACCTTGCGAGTCAACCATATGGGAGTCGGCGGCTTACAGTCGTGCTGTCACCAAAGGAGCTGAGTGCAGCGTTTGCCGCAGCACGATCGTCGAGAGTATGGATAAATTCCGTGCTTTGTATATCGCACAAGTTAAAAAGGTGGTTGCAACTGTGAGTCAGGCTCTTCCTGCTACTACTTGTTCCATCACTGACTCAATGCTCACCTGAATTTTGTAGGTGAGATTGGAGGCTTGTGATTAAAGTACTCGCTGTCGTGTTGCTGCTATAGAGTGTTGTGTACCATCGGAGCTGGCGTTGTGTTGGATACTGTACTACTGTATCAAGTTGGCGACAGTGTGATTGGATTGAACAAGTTGTGGATATGACCCAGCGACAGTGTATATATTGACCAATAAATATATTACTGCGCGTGCTCTAGGCCAAAAGCGACGTTGTAGCACTTAGTTTCAAGTGGCAGTAGACTCAAGTACTAAATCAGCCCCTGTCCCGATGAACCGCGATTTCCATTTTGGTCTCTCCCCGATTTTGCCTTCTCCAGAGTGATGTACTCAACCCTGCACTACAATTTTCTCGCTCGCCCGCTCCGCAGCCTCGCTTTCGCCTCGCGTCGTCCACTTATCCAATCTTCTCGATATACTGGTCCATTCCAGCTCAAAGCCAGACACAGCAATGTCTTCACCACAGTCACCAGAGTCCTCTCTACCTCTTGCGTCAGATGGTCTGACAGGAAGACAGATGATACTAAGGGCTCTGCTGCAGCGCCACCTTTGCGCGAGAATATATACACCATACCAAATCTGTTGACAGTTTCTCGGATACTTTCGTGCCCCGTCCTCGGTTGGTCCATACTGCACGACGATTTCTTCCTCGCGACTGGATTATTGGTCTATGCTGGGTTGTCAGACTTAGTGGGTATTCCACGAATGGTTGGGTTGATAAACAGTTGAGCTTTGAGTAAAGGCCGATGGCTACCTGGCAAGACGCTTCAGCATGCATTCAGTTCTCGGGACCATTCTTGACCCTGCTGCGGACAAAACTCTCATGACCACCCTCACGGTAACGTTGGCTATTAAGGGATTGCTTCCCGGTAAGCAAACTTGATAGTGGCCCATTTGTATTCGGCTGACGCCATCTCTAGTTTCGCTGGCATCAATAATTATCGGGCGCGACGTGTTGTTGAGTCTTTCCGCCTTTTACATTCGTTATACTTCACTCCCTGCACCAGTACGTGTCAGGCAATTTTTCTGGTATGCGTTCACCAAATATTCTAGAAAACCTTCGCTCGATATTGGGACTTTTCAATACCATCTGCTGAAGTACGGCCCACCACAATCAGCAAGGTAGGATTCTCTGCACCTCATTTTGTGATCTGTCTGCTTAGTTTTCATCCACAGTATAATACATTTGCTCAACTCGCGTTGATGTGTGCTACAACCGTCACACCTATCCTACCTGTACAATATAACCTGTTTGTACCCGAAATGCAGTAAGCCGGTCATATATTCGTGGCTTTTCTTACCCTAACATGCTCAGAATTTTGGTGGCCGTGACAACGGTTTGGAGTGGGTTGTCCTACGTGTTTTCCAAGGATGCCGTGCGATTAGTTTCGGAGACACGCAAGAAACTTCCGCCTTCATAACGCGCAATTCAGGTTTCTGCACTACCAAGGCCTGGTGCAGGGCGTACAAGATCTTGCTTTAGGATACCGAACTAATGATACAACATGTATGATAACAACGGTCTGGCCAAACGGGAAGACATCGCGAAGTGAGGGGCTACGAGGTAGCTGCAATGGCTCTTCGACGACGGACTTCTTGTAGCGCATTAGAAATCGCTTGTTTGTTTGAGCTTGCTTCTCGCCAAGCCTCACTGACTTGCCTGGAAAGACATCAATCAAGGCGGAAACTGGGTATCAGTGACTGGGCACTTACCTCACACGCCGTATAAATATGACACTCAGTACAACGCTCTTTATCGAGCGTGGCTTCTTCACAACCGCTAGTGGGTTTTTTGGTTTGGGGTATCCTATCCGGGATATACAGGCCAGTATGCGCTTCTCACTGTCGACCAAGATAAACGTACAGCATAATGATGCAGAAAATTCCCATACCTCGCCTCAAAGCTCGAGAGGAGAACAAGAAGATACTGTTTCTGGTATGCGAGACCATCTCGCAAGGTAGACTCGCGGGTAAACTTCGCCTTGAGGTACCGAATCTGGACGACAAGGCCCTTGCACTCTTCCTTGTGCTGTTTTTTCAGCTCGACAAGCTGGTAGCCATTACTGTTTTATTTTGTTCAGCATCGAGATGCAGCACGAGAGCACATCATCACCCACGTAGCAAATCCATAATCCTTGATCTTGAGCTTCTCCTGGGTCGTCTTTAACTTCGTATGCTGGCCGGCGAGCTGCTCGTTCAGGAGACGTATCTGGGTTTGGGCCTGCTTCTTGGCTCGCTCAGCTTTCGTTAATTCATCCCTGTGTTTCTCTTGCAGCTTCTCCTTTTCTGTTCGCAAAGTTTTAAGATCACGTCCAAACGCCTCGGCATCTCGCTTGACGCGTCTAAGGTCAGACTCAAGGGCTGCAACAGTGCGTGCAACATCGGTCTTCTCAATCGCCATGCGGTTTTTCTCCTCTTCGCTACGTTGTAGTTCGTCGGCTTGATTGGAGAGCGCACGCCTAAGGTCATCAATTTCACCGAGATGCGAGTCGAGCTGATGACGGCGTTTGTCGTGCGATGATTGTGACCTTGCATAGTCATTGCGAAGCTTGTTGACTCGCTGTTCAAGTGTCGGCGCAATGCAACATTGTTACAAGAAGAGACACTCACTTCTGATACTTCTGTGAACTGCCGCTGAAGTTCCTTGTGGTCCTTTGCAAGAAGAGACCGCTCTTGCCGCAGCTGATCGATCGTCTCTGAGTTTTCTTTGACTTTGCCTTCGAGGAGACGAGCTTGCTGTTCGATGGTTGCATTGGCTGTACTTGTCAATCAGGAGTGGTGATTTAGAGATGGCACGGTACGCACTTCGCAACTCGGTTTCCAGTTCATTATTTTCGCGCTTGGCTTTCTGCAGCTGTCTCTTAACATCATCGATATCCTGATAACTTTCAGGTTAAGATGTTTCTGACGACAGTCAATGGACGTACCGCCTCAGTTCGTTGTAGTTGACGAGCCACAACACTCTTCTCACGCTGGACGCGGTTCTGCTCCGTGGACATCTGTCTGAGACGCGTCCTCTCGGCCTGCAGCTCAGCCTCGAGGTCAGCAATGACAGCCTTCGCCTTCTCGACCTCTCGAGTATCAGCTCTTGATCGTCGGCTAGCTTCAGCGGCTCTCTTCGCTTCGTCCTTTGCGCTTCGTACTTCCATGTTCATCCGGTTCGCAGCATCTTGAAGGACCGCCCTTTCTCCTAGAAGGTGGCGTTTTTCTTCCTCCCATCGCTGTTTCATCGTGTCCAGTTCCTTGTTAACTGCATGAAGGTCCAATCTAAGAGCTTCACTGGTCTTTGTCGGAGGTGTCGGGGGGTTGGAGGGGAGACCACTATGCGACACATCCAAGAAGCTTAGAAATATTGTGTCAGGATATCACGCTAAGGACGCGCTATGAATCGTACCTTTCATCGGCGTCGTAAAATCGTTGCAATGTTGATGTGTCCACCTTGACCATACATTTCTGACAACGGAGCCTTTGGAGTCGGTGAAGTCGACGGTCCTCGCGTCTCTGTAACCTTCCCATCTCGTTTTCCATTTGAGAAATTTTCGATCGGGCAAGTTCAAGCTCTCTCGTGAGGGACACAACTCCCAGCCCAGCATCTTCTAGCTCATCGAGCTTTTGGTCGATATTATCGTTGGCACGGTCGAGTTCAGTTTGAAGACGAGCGATTTCGCTTAATAGCGGGGACACTGAGGCATCGCCGGTGGTGTTGTTCAGCCAGGAAAGCTATCAAGTTTCCATCAGCAAAGAATCCTCGGACATTATCATATCAGCTTACATCTTTCAGAGGACCTCCAGGTGTCTTCGGAGCCCTAACAGACATTGATAACACATGTCGATGAATGGGTGAGATCCCACTGAGGTTGACCACCTTGTTTGGAGTTGCCGTCTCGAAGCTTGTCGATCGGAGGGCCTTGATACGTGCCTGGAGCTGCTCTTTATCCTTCTCCAGAATCTCGATCCTCTGATCCTTAGCAGCGTCAATAGCTTTCCGCGCAGGAGAATGCTGAAGGAGCTCAGTTAGTCTCGCAATCTCTTTGTGCGCCTGTTCCAGCTCTGCCTCGAGTACATTCTCAAGTTCAGCATTGCTCTCGTCTGAATGCTGTCCTTTCAGAAGCCGAGACATCTCCCTCTCGCGCTCTCTTTCTCTTTCGAGGGTGGAAATCTTGGCCTTGAGATCTGCGATAACTTCTTGATCGGTGCGCATCTTCTGCTCCGCAGCTTCAAGAGCCTCCTCCATTTGGTTGACCAGCAACGATGCCCTTTCCTTGTCCTTTTCCAGTGCTTCAGCACGATCATTAGCCTCTTGTTCTTCGGTCTCCAACTGGTTAAAGTGCTCTTGAGCAGAAGTGAGTTGCTCTTCGAGATCTTGGATGCGTTCAGTCGTAGCTGTGACAGCCTCTTCGAGCTCAGCAGTATAGGTCCTCAGTTCGCGAACTTCCTCATTGATATCCTTGCCAGATTGTGCAATAAGCTGCTGTGCTTCTGCAAGCTCCTCTGCCTTTGCTTCCAGCTCGTGCTGGAGACGTCTTGCGGCGGCTTCTTGAGCTTTGAAGTCCTTCTCGAGTTCAGATGCTCGAGCATTAGAGCGCATGATCTCGCCCCCCATCTCGCTCAACTGGCCGTGCAGATCATCGTTAGCCAGCTTGGCGGAGAGTCGCTCCTTCTTAAGCTCCTTCTCAAGCTCCTCAACACGGCGGTCGCTCGTCATGATTTCATCTTCCAGATCCTTGATCTGTGCGGTCGCACTCTGCAGGTCGGCTGTGAGGACGCTAATCCGCGTGTTGGCCTCCTTCAATGCGCCCCCGAGCTCCTTCCCATTCTCCATTACCGTCTCTGCTTGTCCAGCCCTCTCCAGCGCAAGGTCACGCTCGCTTTGAAGTCGTTCACGGATACGCTCCGCCTCCTTCGTCATCTCTTCCAGAGCTTGCTCGCTCTCTACGACTTTCTGCTCCAAGTCGCCCACGATTTGTGCAACTCCACTCTCGACCTCATGCATGCGCTCCCGCCAACGTTCCTTATCCCGTGCACGCTCATGCCGTTCAGTCTCAAGATCCCGGTCCACGCTCTCCTTCGCCCCTGCAAGCTTGTCGAGCTGAGCCTCGAGGTTCTCGACGAGCTCCTCCAAATCTTTCTTCTCCTCTGCCCACCCTTCTTCCCCCGCCTCCTCCACATCGCCCAGTGCACTCCCTGCGCTGACCCTTCGCCCCTTTCCAGAACCCATACTCTCCAAACTGAGCCGTCGCTGATCAGCATCCTTCACCTCCTCGTACTTCCTCAACCGGTCGACCAGTGCCTTGTTCTCTTCCTGCAGCTTCGAGTTCAGTGTGTGAAGGTAGTGATTCAGCTTCGGCGCGTCGA
The DNA here is from genome assembly GCA_016767475.1 of Suillus weaverae. Classification (NCBI taxonomy): domain Eukaryota; kingdom Fungi; phylum Basidiomycota; class Agaricomycetes; order Boletales; family Suillaceae; genus Suillus; species Suillus weaverae. The sequence goes on from MU179307.1 coordinate 93,635, forward strand.
AGCGCGCCACACCGCGCTGACCTGTGCCCAGCGCAGGATCGTACGAGGTGTTGGCACGTGGGTGTGTGGTGAGATCATGTGAGGACGCGGTGGAGATGAAGGAGACCGATGCGCCGCGGAGCTCGATGTCAGAGGGGGACGCGATATGCTCACTGTCGCCTGCGGATGATGCACTGTCTGGAGCATGCGCCTGCGCAAGAGGGTGTGACATGCGTCCCCGCCCCCGTCCAGGCCGAGGAGTGATACCAGCAAATGCCGTGCGCATGGGACCTGCGGGCGTTACACCGACATTGGATGCACTTTCACTGCTTCCGCTTGAGCTCTGGGACACAGGGAGAGCACTGAGCCGGTTGTGGGGGTGAGGGGTGAACTTTATGCGTGGCCGGGCAGTGGAGTTGATAACTGAAAGAAGAAATGACCGTCTGCGGGTATGAGGTGTGAGAGGCTCTTCGCCTGCGTCCGTCCCTAGTTCATTGTATGCAGGTGGGATGTTGAACTGCGTACGAAGCCGCGGAACGGGTGTGAAATCCAACACCGATCTGGCGGGCGATAGAAATGCTGTTGAATGCGCACCTATAGTTCGGTCGTTGTTAATTTGATTGTTTGGATCAGATGATGCGGATGAGAATGTAGGCTCGCGGTCAGACTGCGTGGCAGAGTCCTCTCGCCCTGGTTCGGGGTCACTCTCCTGTGATGGGTCCTGGAAATGGTCTGGGGAAAGCTCTTGTTCATCATTGCTCTCATCCTCTGGAGGCTGTATCACGACGCTTGGGAGTGAAGTGACAGCTGGAGAGGCGGTTCTCGAACGAGGTAAGGGAACGTAAACACCAGGAGTCGGGGATGGTGTTTCTATAGGTAGTGGAATGGATCTGTTGCTGCGAGGTGTGGAGTTTGGAGGTGATGAGACAGGAGAGGGCGTCGTCCGGGAAAGTGACGGCGTTCTCGTCCGCGCGAACGGTTTCCTTAGCGCGACATTACGGTATTTGTCGAATGGCGAGCGCTGGGACGCGGTGAGCTCAATTAGAGTGAGAAGCAAGGAGCAAAGAATTCACCTGAGGTTCAGAACGTAATGACATCGAGTAATCATATTTCTTCCTCGGCGTAGGATTGTCTAGAGGGATTTCGGGAGAAAACGGGGAGCTAGAGCGGCTGACAGACTGTAGTGCGTCCTCCACAGACATTTCATCCATCTCGTCCTCTTCTGGCGGCAAATGAGACTCCGGAACACTGTGCCTACTATGTGCGAGAGGCGAGTCTTCTGGTTCTGTATTCTCGTCGCTCTCATGGGGAAACGAGGCTATGGAACTCACTTCGAAGCTTTGTGCGGGACTCCGAGGGTATGGATATGTTCTAGAGGCAGAGGAAGATTTTGCTGAAACAGAGCGTGATGCGAGAGAGCTTGCAAAGCGTGCTGTGCTGGAAGTACTTGATTGTAGCCTGATAGTTGAGGTCACCGTGTGCGCTGAGACGGCGGCGGGTGTAGAATGCACCGGCAATATATCAGGGCCATCGTCAGTTGAATGTTGGTCTGAGTCTGAGTCTTGTGCACCAGAATCATCGAAGGCAGGTAATGACGGAAGAGAAGGTGGCTCTCCTTCGTCTGCAGCTTGAATTCTGCGCCATATTCGAGACGGTGTCTCAAGTATCGCCATCTTGAATGATTTTGCGGATTCCTTTGGATGCTCAGAATTTCGTCAGTTATCATGCACGCGATAACGACATACCGAGGTTGATGTTGTTACAGATCACAACTCGATGAATCAGGCCACAGACCACGTGATCGCGTTCTATCACGTGCTGCTTGGCCAGCTTAAAAGTCTGTCTTGTATCGTGAGGTAAACAAGGTACTCGTGTCGTGTTCTTATCCCGGCACATTAAAACTCTTCAAAGAACACGAATAATCGCCAGCATCGGGTGCTATTGCGTCCACCACGTCATGCTATGGCAGCATGTTGGGATTGCTCTGCATTCATAAGTCTCCTAAATATATACGGTTCTTTCCTCACTACTACTATGGCGACCTCTGCTTCACTTCACGGCGTTTTGTTGGTGTTCAGAACGGAAGTAGGTATCAGATTGACAAAAAGAATTTCTGGCGATACGACGGATTCATCGGCACCAGAAATCAGAGATATTGACAAGAATGTGCAGGGGCACAAAAATAGACGTTATCAGTCCTCAGAGGATCGCAGTATGACATCCCCATTGTTATCGCAGTACGAGAGTAGCTGCAGTTGTTCAATTCTGCCGATCGCGTAGTTTGGACGCGCAACAAGGGTAGTGTATATTTCGGCGGTGGGCACCTGGACCCCGCCTGGGGTGCGCATCAGTGTGCACTATTTAGAATCGGGAAAGGTACACAACTTGAATAACGACACAGAAAAGGGAACCTGCCCAGTGCCCACTGCAATACACCTAGGAAGGTGCGACAAGCATAAAACTATTTGCGACCTAACTCAAGTACATGCATGGTGAGATATCATCAGTGAAAATCGATGTCCAGGGGAATCTGAGAGGAAGTAAATCATAGCCACCGAGTCAGTCAGTCGATCGCGAAAGAACTCACCTCCATGATAATCGCCATTACCGGGAATGCAAGCTCCTTTGCATATTCAGCAAACGTCCTCGGTGCTCTCTCTCTACAGCCAATACAACTTCCAGCCCTCTTCACCATACTGTCAATCCACTCGGGATTAAGTAGGCTTTCCACAGATGGTCGAATGCGGAGTGCTTCTATGACACTATCTTGGTATTCCTTGAGGGACAAGCGAGAAACTCCCTTCTTGCGACAGAACTTGCAGTCGAGCAATGGTAGGGGATACGTAGACCAAAGACGGGTAAGCTGAGTCATAGCTTGACCGCAACTTGTGTGGTACTTGACCAACCGCTGGAAGTCTGAACCAGAGATGAAGTCCAATTCAGAGACATATGCAGGTTCCCACACTGCAAAACGCAGCATATATCTCGCCGCCACGAGAGTCTCTGCCTCTGAGCGGTAGCGACATGCGATAGCAAAGACTCGCATAGGCTCTTTCTCTAGAAACCTAGGAGCTGTTATCATTCTAACGATGAATACACCGACGCGTTTCATGTCGTATTTATCGGCAGCATCGAGGACAGACATGACGATGTCTAAGTTCTCGAGACTGGGCACGTCCGTGTCGTAGATAGGAGAACAAAAGCTCAACAGCTTGCGCAAAACGACGCTCTTCTCCGTCACTGGTATGATGGGGAGACCGTGCTTTGTCCGGTCCGCATCATCATCGAGAGAGTCTGGCTGAGGTAAAGAGAACATATTTGAAAAGAAAGATGATGCTAGGGACAGCAATAGTTTGTGAAAGTGGAAATCAACATTGTCCGCACTGCGTAATATGATATCCCCTCTGTCAAAGGGGGCTCCGGCGTCGACTGACGTCTGCCGTGGTTCGTCTTCGATGCTGGTGTACTTGCGCAGAGCTGTGTCCATTGTGGGAGGGTTCTGGTGAGAGCCAGGCTACGAGTAACTCCTGCAACAAGCATTTCCAGCATCCGCAGCGTGGAAGGAGTAACAACACCAGGAACAAGTTCCCCTTTGGGATATTGCTTGGGGAAATTCTGAACTTAAATTTACATAATATTGTCGACTTGTTGTCAAAAATAATCCACCTGCTCTCTCAGGATCTCACCGCTCACTCAATTCGATGGTATCGGCTTGCCTCCAGATTACAGGATTGATGGGTTGCATATGGGTTTTTTTGGGAAAGCGCAGATTTGTACGATGATCACGACACCAAGTAAGTCAGCAGTAAGTGATTGTCCTGTCATTAGATGGAAAGTTCTCTACAGTCTAAATATCTATCATGTGTTAGCTCACCAGAAGTATTCATACGCTATCCGACCGGCAGATGCTGGCCCTGCTAGTAAGTCCTTCATAACAGGGTAATTTTAAGGTGGTTCAACTGTGACGGCTCGAATTGAAAAAAACAGTTCAACCTAGCGGTCCCCACTGATTTTTGACGCGCAAGTGCACTGCGCAGGTAGTAGTCTCGATCGTCCTCCATCAAATGGCAATATCTAAAGTGATCTGCAGAGGCAAGTTTAAATCCTTCCAACAACTGCAATTTAACCATTCGCGCACCTCGGCAATGACTCTGTCCAATTCCCGAGCAAAAGTCCCGGTAAATTGAGTCATCTGGTCTTGCGCCCGCCGTCGACATGAGGGACAACTATTTGCCCTTCCAACAGCTTCTGCCAAGTTTCTCGTCAATGCTGCACCGCAAGGAGACTCTTCCAAGGCAACGGATGTCTTGTCCATGTAATCCGCCCACCACTCCCGTGGATAAGTTCCATGCGTCAGGTACCTGACGTCCGCCTTCGAGTTGCATGGACAGCAGTTTGTCCACCACTCGTAGAAACTGTGGGTCTGTGATTGTTTCAGCCAGTCCAGATTGTCGCAAAGCGTTCTGGCGGCTTGGCCGCACCTCGAGCGATATGCGACGAGACCCTGAATGACGTTATTAGGAAGGCATGCTGCAACAAGGGTATCCCGTGTTGGGGCTGTATGATGGAGCGAATATTTTGCTGCAGTCCTGGCTTCCGGTTCAAGACCAAATCGACACGCAATCGCAAGGATGTGCATGGGTTTGCTTTCTAGGAGGGACGGGGCAACCATGGCTTTCCTCACCCTCTCTTCAACCTCTTCCATTCCGTATTTCATTGCAGCCTCTAGGACTTCCTCCACATCATTCATGTCCTCCATACTAGGATCTTTTACCGCTGCCGGATAACAAAATCTCAGCAGCATGTCGAGTGTCCTGCTGCTCTCCGATACTTGAATCACGTCTAGACCGTCGAGCATCTCATCGTTAGAGTGACTCCTTCTTGGTTGAGGAAGGTCGAACATCGCCTCGAAGAATGGAGAGGCAAGTGCGAGTATGCAGCGGAAAACGCGGAAGTAGACATCGTCTGAAGAACGCAGGATGATGTCTGCCTTTGCATTGTTGAATGGCGCTTTGGCTTCGGTGGGCATTGTGAGGATTAGTTAGCAGGCAAGGGAAACCTGACAAAAATGCAATTCGGAATCTTATAAGTGATTTGATGCCGAACAGAAGTGAATTTGGCAACAGCCTTGCGTTGCTCCCAACTCGCCTCACGGGCGTGGTCCAAAGACCCTGCCTTTTAGGCCTTCATTACTTCATTCTTATCATGGCTATGTATATCGCGCCCGAGGGTACCTTTAATTTCCCCCTTCTTGGCACATTGGCAGAACGGGCTGAGGCTGATACAGCAAGAGGTTTGTCCGGCGGATTCTAGCTCATATGTATTCCTATACATAGCGTGCAAGAAACGCCTTTTTGTTGTCCGGACTTCCGAAGGATGATCCTGCCTGTCCTTTGTCCCACTTAAAAATGGATCTTATCAAAGCTGTGAGATCACACCACTCATTCGAGGGAAATTAAATAGTTGTTTACATTGTGTTTACATACAATTTGCTTGCAACATAAGAATATACTCAGTATGCTATACTTATGTATACATAGGCGTACCCCTTCTACGTACTCGCGTCTTCTTCTCCTCCCTCTAGTGCTGTCAACGTCGAGCCCAATAAGTCAAAGATGACACGGAAATCTGGCCCTCGCCGTAGCTGCATCCGAATTCCACGAGCCCGTTCTGCTCCCATAGATCGCGCCGCACTAGGCACGTGGACATTATTTTTGACATAAGTCTTGGCTAACTTGTCACTGCTCAGCTACAAGGTCCAAGCTGATCCGAGGACACGGCTGGAGTGCCTGACTCCAGCTGACTCCCTGGCAGCCTGCGAGTTCTTTCACAACTACGACGACTTGTTTTGCAAATTTTGGTTACTGATTTGTAGATGAATCTGCTCCAAAAGCATGACGTTCATAACATACGTATTCGGTCGGGTTCAGTCCACGAGGACCGCTAACAAGTTAAACTGCCACATCGCTTGCTATATATATATCCATGAATACGCATCGATTCGGAAGGCCGCAGATCATCGTCGTCGGGTGCTTGAGTGCCATTCCCCACTTGGACCGATCGCTAACGATTCATTGAAACAGCCGCATCATGATACCACCACGGTATATATCGCATACCTCATATATCCTGTCTGTCGCGGGAATGCGCCCAAGGCTGGGTGACATGTCAATTGACTTCTGTCGGTCAGCCTATTAATGTTGGAAATTCTTGATTTGAATTTCAACGCATTTCAAGCCTCGAAGGCAAGATGGCCTTTGAAATGGCTTTAAATCAAAGAGTCGTCCTTGAAATTGCCATGGAAATGTGGCTGCAATGGTTATACAGCGCGTTGCAATTATTGCAGATTTGTTTCAAGAATGCCTCATTGCAACCTCTTTCGAAAATTTGACCTATTAGGTGCTTGCCACGGGTCTCCGGAGTCCAGTCAGCACAAGGACTATAGCACGTGATCCGGAGAGTGGGGAGGCTGGGGTCTTGTTCCCGCATGAGAATTCTTTCCTTTGAAAGATAATCGACAAGATCTAAGTCTCCCGTGGCTGGTGGGCCCTGAATGGGACGATATCCTGATTATAACGATACCTAGTCTCCCTTAGAGAGCCCTTTATAGATGAAGGAAGATAGTCGGTCCTTCTAAACGATACCGCATGTATATCTGTGTATACATATTGAAGTTCACTGACTCATCTTCATCGAAGTGCCGTCTAAAGTTTAAACGGCGGACTAGTGGTGGTAGTGGGGGTGTGCTTCACACCGGGGCATTCGTGACTTCAGGGATGCGGCGATAGGACAAGAAGTATGTATTTTATTGTCCTACATCGATTCAGTTCTTCGATGGACAAAAAAGGTCGCCAAGACGAAGTATTTAGCTTTCTCAGGCGGGGAAAAAATGGATACATACATACTGTCACGGACCACGGTGATCTCCGACTGATTGCATGAGTGAACTGTTCGGAAGTACTTTACTTATCTTGCTAATCTCGATGGTTCACGCACGATAGCAGACTCCTTATCAACGACACTTAAAGCTTGAAGTATATATGTTAGAAACTCATAGTTCGCATTAATAACTCACCATGTGATCAATACAATGACCCGGTAGGCTGGTAGTATCAAGTCTCTTGTCCACCCAATGATAAATTTGATGTGTGCCATTGTGTGGGACAACACAATTAAATGGCAAGCAGATATTATCATTACCAAAAAAATATCGATGCACGTGCATCAGCATGTATAGTGTACAGAGAAGTGAGAGGATATATGATGCATGTGGTCTTGCCTGGATGATTTCACTGACTGTAGATTCCGTGACACTTCTCGCAACCTTCGCACTGTTCAGGCATCTGAGTCTGTAATCCCGGGCCAATGTCTGGATGTCTCGCACGCCGCTGCCGTTTTACGAACCGAGGAGGAGGATCGTGGGATCGTTCGTGCTGCGAGGATGAAGCCACGCTTGATCTGGGAAGTGCACGCTTCATGCGTGAAGTTGCGAACTCGAGTACATCGGGGAGCTCTTCGAGCTTCACGTCTGACTTGAGGACAAAGGAAGGGTGTTCTTCTTGACGGAAGGAAATGCGCGAGTTATCGACGCTCCCCCTGCCTTTGCGTTTTCGACCGTCGGGCGATGTCTGGGACAGGGTTGAACTAGTGCGAGTCAGCGACGTGTCACAGGATGCAATTTGAGTTCGTTTGTAGAAGACGTACCGGTCCAAGAATTCTCTTTCCAAAGCATCATACTTCACCTGCAGCCGGCTGGTGGCTTCCCGAGCGGCTTTGGCTTCCAAACGAGCATCCTTCTCACTTGCGGCATACTGGCGAGAAGCTGCCATGTGTGCCTCACATCTCTCCATCAGAGCATCCCGATCTCTACTCAACGCAGCGACGCGTGTTTTGAGTTGCTCGATCTCAGCAACCAACGGAGCAGGAGAAGGGATGTCTAAATATAACTTGCGCACGCTGGGAGCCATGAAGTCGTGGTATTTTTTGGGAACAAAAGATAGATCAGGCATAGCTGCATGACAGTCTAAGCAGAGAATTCCTCAGGTAACACGAAACATACCAATATGGAATATACTTCGACACGATGGGCACGAAGATTTCAAAGCATCATTTCCAGAATTTATATGGGCACGTAGGCATTTTTCACAGTGAACATGACCTAGATGGCGTGAACAAGTCATCACATGCAGAGGTTGGAGTGGGGCTGACCACACGGAATGCAGACAGGCTTCTTGATATCCTCTAAACAGATTCCACATTCAACCATATTAGAGCAGTCTGTCGGACGTTAGTAAGTAGTACGGACGAAACTTGGATTGAGAGAGATTCATTGTCATGAAACAAGCTTGATAAGTCGACACTGTACAAACGCGTCCGTGGTCACGTGACCGCGTCCTTCTTGGCACAGCACAACAGAGATAAATAAGGACTACGACCTCCAATCTCGGGCCCAGCCTACATACAACAGTTCTGGCTCCGTCTTGGCAAGAGCATCAACGGGGTCTTCCTTGACCTGCTGTTTTACATGAAAGCAGCGCCTTAAATCACTGAAACAAAATTTTGGTCATTTCTGGTGGACAAGGGCTCCATCACGATCATTTTAATATCCATATTGCCTGTGCATGTCTGATTCTTTGCACACTCCTTCCCGTTCGTTCTCAAGGTCTTCTTCACGTGGCTCCTTGCGTTCTACTCGCGCTTCGAGCCCCTCAATACTCCAAAACGATACAGGTATTACTCTTTCGCCTGTCAATTCAGACTTCATTCAAGCATCTCGGTTCGTTCTATTTCATACTAGCGGCTGTTCGTAATCAGATGTCGACCTTGAAGCACTCTATTCGACATCAACAGGCACAGCTGCACGGCTTGGAAAATATCATTTTGCGTGGATCACGTCCGTTACCACCTGGCTTTATGGCATCCTCTCATTCTCCACATCCCTCGTCGGAGGATGTCTTGGATATAAGTCCTTGTCCTGTGTCATATACCACGAGCTTTTCAACTCCGAAAATGCAACGTCGCTCCAGTTTTGATGTTTTGCAAGGCCTCGCTGGTCGCGAGTCAAATCTTCCGCTCCCGAGGAGAGAAAGCGCGACACCAATATTGAAACGCGATGGAATCCGCGAAGGTATCCCCATGGATTTCGGCGGCAGTCCCGGACATGCAGTGAACACTAAGCGAATGTCTAGTCCAACGCGTACACTGAGTCGTATGTCACCCACGCCTTTGTTGCCTCGTTATACTAACATTTTCTCATTTTAGGGATACCCGTAGCTTCCGTAGGTCAGTCTTTCTTTCCCTCCCCTGCTACCAGGATTTTCCTCATCGTGAATGTGGTGACTTAATGCTATTAGGGAATGCCCGTGCATTAGCCGATGATGGTCTCTCCCCAGCTCTTAACTCCTCGCCAGCAATTTTACCAATTGACACTCATGTTGGCAATAACTCAGACAACTTGAATGCCTCCACTTCGCTACAAGCTCCATCATCTCCCAATAGACGTATCTCTCTTACCCCTGGGGGGACAACTAAAGTTTTGGCAGATCTTCAGGCCGGTGTCATAAATGCTCGCAACGCCTTGGAAAATACCAAGTCTCAGCTTCGTCTCTCACAGCGGACTGTTGCACAGTTGACACGACAAACCGAGGATTTGAAAGAAGGCCGAGAACGCCTCAGACTGGAAAATGAAGGTCTTAACAATGTTGTAGCGAGGAAGGAGAGGTTGTTGCAAGAGGTTAGTCTGCCTTATCTTAATTTCTCCTACTGACCTATTGCAGGTTCTTGAGCGGGCCCGCAAAGCTGAAGCCGAGGCAGCGACCTTAAAATCTCAACTGAAAACGGAGACTGCGACTTCCAAAAAGTCCCTTCGTGAAATGGAATCTGCTCTCGCTGAATCAACGGCCCTTTCCCAGAAGGCTGAGCGCGAGTACATTACATTGCGCGATAGCATCAAAAGCATGACCGAGAGTTGGAAACATGATACTGATAGACTTCGTGAAGAGATGCGGAAGCGCGAGGACAAGCTGAAAAGAGAAGCCGAATCGATTGGCAAGAAGTATAAAGTTCTTGCAGATGAGATGAAGGAGGCGCAGCGCCAGCAAGCTTCCGTGAAGGACCTCAAAAATGAAGACCAGAAAGTCAGGACAGAGATCGAAGAAGAATTCCGCGAGGAGGTCACAAAACTGAAGGCACAGGTTGAGCTTCAATCTCATCAAAGTGATGAGGCAGTGGAGACTGCGAGGTACGCAATGTTTCTTTCTTGCCTTACATTTTACCCTTACGAATTTTGTTCAAACAGAACTTTGGCGGGTGAGCTGGCTCGCCTCCGTCGCTTGATGCAGTCTGGTGCCAAGTCCCCTCCACCTTACACCGGAAAACCGCCTCCCTGAACTAGATGTCTCCTTTCGTTGCGTCGTATGACTAGTTGACTGTCCAGGGGGCCTTATTCACTGACATGGACATCCATCTCATGTATATCACACACTCATTCACACTTTGCATATCTTACACCCTTCTAGCCTTGCTGTCATATACCCACCAGGATAACTTCAGATGATTTGTACATGGCGCATGATTTTCACTCTTACTGTGCACGCATTTAGTTCTCGCTGAGTAATTAATGACAAGGCAACTTTACGCGCGGAACTCGGCTACTTATAGCCGGAGGCATCATTTCTCCCAAATACTACATGCACATGATTACTGTATTGCATAGCCTGACTCGGAGGTGCTTACCGGCCTTTGTCATTGATTCAAATAAGTTTCACGTTGTCTCCCTCTGAAATTCCTCATCTCTCTCCTCCACCATCTCGAACGATGTCTGTTATCATCTCTACACCAATCACCGAGCTTTTTGGGATCAAACATCCCATATTGCTGGCAGGTCCGCGTCATAATTCTAGTGTTGCCCTCCAGGGAATTTTATGATTTTGTAGGCATGAATGTGGCGGCTGGTCCGGAACTGGCAGCCGCAGTGACGAATGCAGGTGGACTAGGTGTTATTGGTGGGCACGGTTATACCCCAAAGGTGCTCAGGCAGCAGGTGCGTATCGCTGTGAGAGTCGAGCTCATATGGCCACTTAAATACAACGCCGCCGCATCAGATTCAAGCCATTAAGAAGGACTTGAAGGATCCAAATGCACCATTTGGGGTTGACCTACTCATCCCTCAGGTTGGCGGGAGTGCAAGGAAAACAAATGTAAGTACTGTGCGACGTGTCTGTTCCCCCGCGCTGAATACTCTACAGTATGATTACCAGAACGGGAAACTAAACGAGCTCGTTGATATCATCATTGAGGAGAAAGCGTCTCTTTTCGTGTGCGCTGTCGGTGTGCCGCCACAGCATGTAGTCGATAAATTACATACCGCTGGTATACCCATCATGAACGTGAGTTTTCTCTTATATTATGAGGGCGGCGTGCTCACCATGCCCTAGATGGTCGGACATCCCAAACATGTCCCGAAAGCGCTTGCGGTGGGAGTTGATCTAATCTGCGCTCAGGCAGGGGAAGGCGGTGGCCACACAGGCGATGTTCCCGCATCAATCCTAATTCCTGCGGTCGTTGACGCATGTCGCGGACATGTCTCTCCGCTGACGAAGAAGCCGGTGTACGTCATCGGTGCTGGTGCTGTGTACGATGGGCGCGGACTCGCCGCAAATTTGGCGTGGGGAGCACAAGGAGTCTGGGTAGGCACCAGGTTCGTTGCATCCACGGAAGCAAATGCGCCCAAGGCACACAAAGATGCGCTCGTAACCGCAGGGTACGAGGATGCCATTACGACTCTGATTTTCACCGGTCGGCCCCTCCGAGTCAGGAGAACGCCTTACGTCGAGGACTGGTAGGTTTCCACCTTGTTACTGTTTATCGTTGATTCAATGCGTCTTTCAGGAATAACAATCGCCAGGCGGAGATTAAGGAACTGACATCCAAGGGTATTATTCCTGCGACTTGGGACATTGAACAACACCCAGAGAAGTCGCTGCAGGCTAGAACATTCTTAATAGGAAGAGTGGCAGCACTCATCAATGATGTGCTGCCTGCTCAGCAAATCGTGGATGAGATGGTGTCAGATGCAGTGAAGATACTGCAGCACGGCGCTTCGCTAGTGTCGACTAAAGCAAAGCTATAGGTTTCTTAGTTATTTCTCTGTTCAGGCGCCCGCATGGTGTGAACACGAATTTTCTTTGTCTTGCTCAGACTTGCCTGATCGTGTACATATTACTCGGGTCCCTTCCGGTCCCCGGATCACACAAGTGATCGGCACGTGCTGATAGCACGTGATTCATTGTTTGTCGCGACGTGCCAACAAACAATCGATATCATTCATTGACATCCGCAAAGCATCACTCCTCCTGCGCAGTGCGAACTGAATACCCTAATGGCCATACCTAGTACTGAAAGAATACAGCAGGCCACTACGAAGATACTGGGAGAAGCTTGTGCCAAGGGGAAATTGAGGTATCTCATACCTTTGGTCCCGTGTCCTGTAACTTTGTTGCGACTCATGTCCACTATAGCAAGCTCACTGTCCGCATTGTTCGCGAGAGGCTGGAGGAAAGCTTTGATCTCTCACCTGGGACTTTAGACGCAAAAGAGTACAAGGCGTCTATCAAGAAAACGGTCGTCGACTATCTGGTAAGGCAAAGTTCACAGCCGACCATTGACCTGCTCTCCTAATGTTAACGCTATCGTGCTGAAGGGCAACGTTCCAACGCTACCGAATGAGGCAGATGACGAGGAGAGCCAGCCAAAACCCTCAAAGAAACGCAAGGTAGCAGCCGATGAAGAGCTTATCAAACCTCGCAAAGGCGCCTCTAAGCCCAAGCCGTCGCCCGGGAAGAGCAAGAAAGGAAAGCAGGTACCCAAGTCCACTGTGAGCTTATGTGGCATCCTTTTATGTCCAGCCACTTGAACTTCCTTCTATTACCTCTAGGCTATAGTGGACTCTGAAGCGTCCGAAATATCTGAAGCTGAAGTTCCAGCTAGGAAGAAACAGGTTAAACCTCGGAAAAATAAGGCTGCGTCGGAACTGCAGAGTGAGGGCGAGTGTGACGACGAGCATCAAGCGAAACCCTCCGGCTCCAAAGTATGGGCGATTCCTTCAAAATGCCTACATCACTAATGGCATACAGCTCTCTCAAAAGGTATCAAAAACCAAGAAGTCGACCAGCAGAACCGATGTGAAGGAACATAAATCAGCTGTGAGTTGGAAATCTATTATCTTGCAACGAGTCTTCTTTATTTACTACGTACAGTCCACTGTCGAGTCTTCTGGGGACGAGGCTGATGCTAAGCGTTCGTCCCAATCCGTTGTGACGTCTCCAAAGAAAGAATTGCTGTCACCTAAAAAATTACCTTCAAAGGAGAAGCCTCTGTCCAAACCTAAGGTTATACATATTTCTCTCACTTCTGTATTCTGTGTGAATTGTTCTCTTTTACTAGTCATCCACCAAGCAAAATGCGAAACATGAAGTAGACGACGAGTTCGAGCACGGAGCGAGTTCTTCCACCTCAAAGCCTCAGGAACACGTCGTTCTGAAACATACACGTCCCAACAGCGAACCTGTGTGTCCCATATTTATGACTTACGTTTCACAAAATTAACAGGCAACTAGGAGAATGACTCTGATATATCAGTGGTCATCGATGAACCCCCGAAGAAAAGAAGGAAGAAACAAGAAAAGGTTTTTGGCTCTCCCATTCGATTGACGTTCTATGCCACTTCTGACAATGTATAGGATTCAAACAAGAATTCCCTGACAGAACATAAGAAGGCACGGAAGAGCAACACGGGAGGGTCATCCAAGGATGATGAGACCGTGTCCAAACTCAAGGTAGGAGTGTCTCTTCTATTTAACATATGCGTTTAACATATGCGAAACGCGGTTTGATTTTTGCTTAGGCTATAGTGGTTGCTTGTGGCGTACGCAAGATGTGGAAGAAAGAATTCGCAGATATGGACACACCGTCAGGGCAAATTAAACGACTGAAAGAAATCCTCAAGGACTTGGGGATGACGGGTCGTCTCACTCTGGAGAAAGCAAAGACCATCAAAGCAGAGAGAGAATTTGCACAGGAACTTAGTGTGTACTTGGAACAACTTGCTTTGAAAACCAAGCTTATAGTCACGTTGTGTGTTAGGGGATGTGCAAGATTTCGCAGAGGCGGAACGCCGGCGAGAAACGAGGAAAGAAAAGGGAGTATCGCAGGATGAACAATCAGGATCAGGAAGTGACGATGAGAACGAGGGCCCATCAGTCAAGAGGAAGGTTCGTGAATTATTTCCTATATTCTTGTCTTCGGGATCACGATGTTCCTTAGAGAACTGCGGGCGCGAGCATTCTAGCCTTTTTGGGGGACCAGAGTGACGACGAATAACTTTATGGTTTACTTCTCACATCTCCTCAATATCTCTTGAATCCTATGTAACTTCCCACTGATTTGATGTTTTGTACTACGTGCATCCTGATGACTGAGCCCGTCAATACCGCTGACTGTGGTCACTGGTGTTCAGATTTTCCTCCAAAATAATTCAGAAACGTAACACGAGAAGGTATAATGATTTGGTGTCTCCTACTTAGTGACAGGTAACGGTCAGAAGTCAATCACTAGTTTAATCTGTCGTCGAAGTCGTTTAGAAATGTTGCTAGGCCTATATAGAAATACCACGTACCGAAGCAGTTGCCTTCTCGACATTGAGGGCAAGCAAGTCGCTAAACTCTTCCATGTTCGACTTGACCCCGGCAGAGCAAGTAGCACAGTTCCCACTTCTGACTCTCTGAATCACCTTTTCTGCCTCCGACTTCACGACCCCGCCAGAAGGAGTGTCCCTCAATAGGTTGAATGTCTCCTCCATATAAGTAGCCCACCAAGAGAGCGGAGCGCTTCTCCACAACATGACTTTGACCTCGGTCCTCCGTGCGCATCTACAGTCAGGTACCAACCAATTAACACCATTTAAACTGCCATAATGGCTCGTCAGCCAATCGAAGTTGAGCAACAATGGTGCTACTGCGATGCTACACTTCTTATGGTACGTGAGCAAAGCGAGAAGATCAGACGCGGTGATCATTTCGATCTCTGCGAACCATGCGGGAATCAAGGGCTGTCGTAGGGTGTATCTGGCAGCGGTGATAGTCTCATGTTTGAGCCGTGCGCTCCGGGCGATTGCGAAGAGGCTCTGCTTCGAGGACCTTGGGACTAGCTAGAGCCTGACAAACTTTCCTCTCTATCAGGTTTAGCGAATACTTCCTCGCAGCCCCGACGATAGCTTTAATGTCTGTCAGGTTCTCAAGCGAGGGATCTTCTGCCAATGTGGAGGGGTAGCAGAATCTGAGGAAAGTGTCTAATGTTTTGCTATCTTCCTGCACAGAAATGACAGGGAGGCCATCCTTCGTATCGTCGTTTGTTCCAACTGCCGGTTGGGGGAGTTCAAACATGGTCTCGAAGAACGGGGAGGCGAGGCTGAGAAAAAGCTTGAAGACACGGAAATCGACCCCATCTGAGGACCGCATGATAATGTCAGCTTTTGGGTGGTCAAAGGGCGATGATGCGCAGGTGGACATAATCGTTGGAAACTGCGAAAAGACGTTTGTTCCATCAGCAGAGATTTGACACAGATTCACCATGCTCACTTGAGATTGCAAATTTTCAAGAGCTTCAAATCAACTCTAGGTTCGAGTGTTCGGGTGAATGTACTTTGAGACGAATGGGTACCCACCTATATACTATTGTAATCAGTTCCTCGATAGTCCCTTGCACGAGGCAGGGCAGCGGGTAGGGGCAGCGGGTCGCCTGGATTGGATCTCCTTGCCCACTGATGGTACATCAAGGCCTTCAGGATTTGACGAGGCTTACCAGAATCTTGATGCTCGAATCAATCAGCTCATGGTTTTACTGCACAGCATGTGGAGTTGCAGCATCCCGCCACAGCACCGCCCTGCAAAGAAGTTCAAGGAGCTTTTTGAGAAACGGAAGTGCGGCACCTATCATCAAAGGAATTCATAAAATGATAAGCGTAGGATTTGGAAGATGCGCGTAGCGCCAGTCCTGATGGCCTCATCCGCGCAGCATCGAGCGGTGGAGTAAACATGAGGATAACGCATGGAACACGCCTTAGTAGTAGACACTCAAATGAACACTTGCCTAGCTTCCTTCCTGACGATACTTGGCTCGACACATCCTTGTGAAAGATAGGACCTCGCCATAGCAAGCAACACCTGCTCCTGTGGGTCAGGTTCGAATTTCTCTTAACAAGCTGCTCGTGAGCGTTTCTATTGCGCTTCTTTTGACAAAGGTTGACACAGCATTAGAACCACTGGCAATATTCATTTCTGCAAGATCAGCCGTCCTAAGATCCCAGAAAGCTGCTGTCGCGTTACGCGTACTGGTTCACGATCTTCCTTAGTCCATACATCTAAGGGCCGACTATGTCTTCCACCACAATTGAGATACAAGAGACGTCGGTGATAACGCCTTCTTCCCCCATCAGTGAGATGTTAGAGACGTCAGAGATTACGCCCTCCTCCCCCATCATCGAAACACGAGAGGCATCAGGAATAGCACCCCCTTCCCTCATTAGCGAGACGCAAGAGACGTCAGGGATAATACCCCGCCAGACGTTGCGAGACCATACCAAGTGAATACGAGGTGTTCTGCACCTACCTGGTGAACAACGAATTATCACATGTTCGAATGACGGCTCGCTCCGACAGTGGGATTTGGAGAGCGGTTTACAGATTGGCGACGACTGGCGAGATCAGGAAGATGGCGTGGGGGTAATAACCATGGCATTGTCTCCCAGAGGCGATATTGTTGCAAGCGGTAGCGGTGATGGGACAGTTAGGTTATGGAACGCCGAGACTGTGAAGGTCATTGCAAAACGGGTAGGTCACACAAGGAGCGTGTGGTCCGTGGGCTGGAGTCCGGCTGGTGAGCGAGTTGTGAGTGGATCAGAGGATGGCACTGCAAGGGTCTGGGATGTCGAGACCAGCGAAACTACTATGTTTTGTCCAATCAAGACGGCACACAGATTTGTATACGCTGTGAGCTACTCGCCCGACTCCAAACATATCGCCACGGGTGGATACAAGAAGAACGAAGTGCAAATCTGGGACGCCGACACAAGAAAGCTGCTCTCTACAATCGAACACAGTCGACCAGTTTACTGTATGACTTGGACGTCGGATGGAAAGAAGTTTATCTCCGGATCAGACGTTGGCTCAATTAGGATATTGAATTCAACCCAGTCCAATGCCACCAGGTCGCCATTCTCGAACGTCATCACAACACTAGGTATTCGCCATCTCCTTGTCTCACAATGACCGTCTCCTCGCAAGTGCTTCACGCGATCGAACAGTCCGTTTGTGGAATCTTGACACCTATCTACCTGTCGGTGAACCCCTCCGCCATGAAGCTGGCGTGTATTGTGCAGCTCTTTCCACCAATGGAAAGCTGCTAGTAACGGGTTGCAATGACTACAATGCGTACGTGTGGGACATCCATGCCATCCTAAAAGAAATTGGTCTCGATGACCTATTGTCCAATGTGAGTGTGAATACGTTGCCCACTCTAATATTGAAAGTGTCCGCTCTTAGCCACCAAAAGATGAATCGAAAGTGTGTATCATCTCACGGCTCTTTAATACTAATAGAGCGCACTAATATCCAACTCGTAGGATGTGGCCGACAAGTCGTTTTTGGAGGTATGTGACGTGTTTGTTCAACATCGTGATGCTCGTAAACTCGATATTCCAGGCCGATGCTACGGGACAGCTCGAGGATGGCTATGAACCGCAGAGTTTTTTTGACGGCACGCAATGGCGCGTTCATGTGGGTCGTTATTATATCAGTTGATTGGCTCTTGTGCTGACCTCCATGCTCTCAGTACCTCGCAACGCGCCATGCCCATACCCAGCCCTCTGCACGTCGTCGCAGCAGTATTCTTGCCTCCTTGGGGTCACGTCCACTTGCGGCTCTTAATCGTCTCTCCTCGCTCTTCCAACACGCTCCTCCCATCGACTACGATGCAACACAGCTTCAGCAGCGCTCTAGGCAAGGTTCCTCTCACCGACCCCCTGTCGTGGAAGTTGCGGCTGTCCAGGACAAAAGGGTATTTTACTTGCTTGGCTATTCCTCCGGCGCTCATGTATCTTGTAGACTTTATATGTTGCCCCACCCCGTAACAAAAAGAGCAAGATCGAAGTCACTCAGACCCAAGGACAGCAATCAGTTCAAAACCAACCTGTAGCATCATCATCGCGCCATGATACCACTGCTGCCGGTGAAATGTCCGCGACACCTATAACTGCAGCTGACAGCGCCACAACACCTGTCGTCGCCAAATTAACTCGCTGGTGGATTCATATCGTGTTGTTCGCCTGCTGCACGTCTGTCGACCGTGCTGCTGGCCACCGCTAATCAAAATGCAGCTGCTTGTAATTCCAGACACCAACATAGCTTCATGTCTTCTACCATATGGTCGAGTTTTTTCTTGGTGTCGTTATGTTGATCGTTTTCTGTATTGACGTTTTCTGCTTTACTCATTCCCAGTTTCATGTCTTCTTGTAGTGAGTGCAAGAACCCCTTTGTTTTTACTTAGCAGGTGTAACTCGCTCGCTTTCAGTGCAATCGTCGGTTTTGCCGTGGAGTCCGAATCTAGCAATGAATAAATGCTATGATGTTACGCACATGTAGAATTCAGACTCATAAAGGATGTCTAGTTCATGTTGTGACAAGACCGATGTATCAACATTCAGGGGAAGGTTCGTGACTCATGAGACCGCGTGGAGCCTCGTGGTGGTGATAAGTAAGTTCTTTACCCTCATGCACACAGGGCGCAGGCTTCGAATTAGTGGTCTTCTCTTCGCCTGCCAAAATTGGCGAGTTTTTCTCGTCCGCAATGGTAAAGAGCGCTATCAGGCTTTGAATTAGCGACCTTCTCTTCGAGAGCAACTACCAAAATTGGCAAGCCTCAACTGTATAGAGCGCAGGCTTTACGTCTGGAAGATGATGACATTCTCTTTATGGACTACCATCATTGATCATGAACTACCTTCCACTGCCCATACTTGCAATTTGACTATAGGTATGACGGTATCCGATTATCATGATATTCCAGAGCACCCTCAACGCGCCTGGTCTAGATCCCTGATCTCACTTACGCTCTGCCCGAGCGAACAACTCAGTCATCGTCTAGTGGTGGCACCGGCAACCGAGGGCCCCTCTGCTGAAGAGAAACCTACCGATCTCCTTGCTCTCTTGTCCCAGAAATTCAACATCACTGACATTAAGCAAGACGCGCTCAAGGGAATATACTCGGTAATAAGTAAGTGATTTACATCATACAGAGCGCGGAATTTACGTCTGAAATATGATGGCCCTTCTCTTTATAGACTATCGTGATTCATCATCGATCATGGAACCATTATTCACTCGACAATCAATATGATGGCATCCGATTATCATCATGGGGTGTTAGCTCTAAAACGCGTCTGGTCGATATCCCTAATCTTCCACACTCTCCGAGCGGCAAACAAGTCACTCATTGTCTAGCGATGGCATCGGCAATCGAGGACCACACTACTGTAGAGAAACCTATAGATCTTCCTCCACTCTTGTCCAAGAAATTTAACATCACTGATGTTAAGCAAGATGCGCTCAAGTGGAATAAGGAGTGGGAGGCGGCGATCGCATCGTCAACTGCAGCAGACGTCCTCAAGGAGATGACTTATTTCCTAGATGATTCTTTCTTTCCTCCTACGGACATCGAGTTCCTCCACCAGGACCTTCGCAGTGTCCAGGACCGCGTAGCTGAAATCCTGCGTAGCCTGTTTGACGAAGGTCACTTTGACACCATCTGGTTGTTGTTGAATGTCGCTGAGAAGAGGAGACATATCCTTGAAGGCCTGAAGGGGGCATCTGAAGCACCTACGCTTTGGGGACAAGATTGTCGTGCTCTTTGCCCAGAGGTCACAGTTTCGAACCTCCTATCACAAGGCGGGAAGGGCTTCATCGATTTTCTCACTCGTGTCTTAGAGATATCCGAGTCGTCTATTAAACCAGCATTCCTACCAAACTCATGGTGGGAACAGGCGTCGAACCTGCCAAATCCATGGTTGGAACAGACCTCAGATGTTTCACCTCGAAGACAGATATCCCAAAGCACAAAGCTTGTGTTTGAAGTCGCGACTATCAATAGGAACAAGTTTATCGGCGAGTGTTTCCCACTCATAGAACATCATGCGAGTCTAACATCCAATGGATAGGACATTTTGTTCTGTCCTCGGCGTTATCGATTGTAGGTGACATTACCAATCGTAGCGAGGGGATGAAAGGAGTCCTACACATCATGGAGAATACAGAAGGATATGTCGCTCGATCTTTAGCACAGGCCAAATCAACTTTCAGAGATAAACCTCTTATCCGCTGCGAAAACTGCACGAAGACACCAGAAGACATCGGACAAGGTGTTCGCTTCATGGTGTGCAGTGTTTGCAAAACAAAACTCAGCTTCGAGGTACATTATTGTTCTCAGTGGGTAGTAAACCTTTAATCCCGTCTTCATATTTCCCTCATGATGTTACATCCGCTAGATCCTGCCAGAAACAAGACTGGTCTCTTCACAAAAGGCTTGTGGAAAGAAGCCAGTGTCGAAGGGTCTGAGCGGAACCAAGGGAGACTCCCTTTGGGCATTCGGTGACTCCGATCCCACGCCGTCGACCTGATTCGCAACCTCCGCAAGAAGAAAGGTCGTGGTCTCACGAGCCTCAGAGACATTGGCGTAAATCCTTGCAAGGGTAAACGTTCCCCTGCTGCGGAGCGTCAAGCCGAGATGCTCGAAGCCAACAGAAATGTCGATTACTTCCTCTTCACTGCGAGCGGTGAAACAGTTCGCTTTGTGATCGATGATCCAGGAGCGAAAATGATCTTCCGGATCAACCGCGGTGTGATCATGACGCAGACTGGTGATACCGGTCTTGATGCTATGGGGGAGTACATGGTCAAATTCATGAGCGGATATCCCGGACTGAGTCGAGACATCATCCTGAAGCAACTCTGTGAGGAACACGGGGCGGACACTACCAACAAGATCATGCGGTTGGAGCGGAAGTCTCGAGAACGTGGAAAGAGCACGTTTATAGAGGGCTGGTTGAAGGATTCATCGAACGTGTTTGGGGATTGGGCTTGGCTCGGATCGCTTTGAACATCAAGTGGTACGAATTCTTTTCTCGTTCATTCACGCCATAATCTCATTGATAGTCGTCATCCATGTTAACGTGGTATGTCAGAGATGCAGGTTTCGCTCGCGGCCATTAACCATGTTTTTTCTAAAAATCCCGGTTTCCCTTCGTGTTCTTTTTGGGTTGTCTTTGTCGATAATCTTCCAATAAGTGTACAGCATCTGTTGATCAAGTCGAGCCTCGGAGACGTTCGTTTATGTTTCATTATCAATTCAATTGGCGCTAGATTTCCTACCTCTAGTCCTCCTGCTCGTCGGATGGAGAGAACCTTATCTCCGGATCAGAGGTTCAATTAGGATATTCAACAAGTCCGACACCGTCCGACTCAACTTGGCAGTCACTCCGAGAATGCTCTTAATTCTCCATTGCAAGGCCACTGTATGTGACTCGTAAGTAGTATTTGTCCACTCTTTCAGCTTCTTAGCCACCAAAATATGAACTGTAAGACGCCATTCATGTGAGTCGCCATCGTTTCAAATTCTCTATTCACCGTAGCGGGCTCTTGTTTTTGACCTTCATGCTTTAGTCATTCATTCCCATCATCTGCACGCCGTTGTAGCAGTATCCTCACTTCTTCGGAGTCATGTCTATGCGCAGTCCTTGGTAGACCCCTTCGCCACACCTCCAATGTTCGTCTGTGCTGTAGACTTAATATGTTGCCACTACGTAAAAGGAGAAAAATTCAAGTTTCCCAGACCTAAGGACAGCTCGAAGCTCGAAACCAACCTCGAGTAGATCGTCGCACCATGAAACCCCTGTCACCGGTGCCAGTAAAATCCCGCAGCATGTATGACTGCAACTGCTGCCACCTCCCCTATCCGCGTATCAAGCTATTCGCCTGCTGCGCATCCGTTGATCACGCTGGCGGCCACCACTAATCATAAGACAGCTGCTTGTGATTTCAGGCACCATCCGCGCATCGTTGGTTCCCGTTTTCTAATCTATAATCGTATTTTTCTCGATCGCGCTGTTTCAGTATCGATCGACTTACGTATATGTTTCCTGCTTTACTGATTCCCCAGTCCCATGAATCGTTACGTATACTGATGACCATAAGTGCAAGAAATTCATCCCGTTCTTTCTGATCTGTAGATGAGTGACTCGCTTGCTTCCAACACCTGGCTCCGAGTCTTGTGGCACGAAATTTCTCGGTCTCGAAGCAGGTGTTTTAGAACGACGTGTACAATGATCATCTGGTCCTGGCACTGAGTACTGAGACACGACATTCAATGAGCTACTAAGTAATTTAGTTGGTCAATGGCACCGCAGTGTTCTAGAATGTGCAGTCTGGTCTCGAGTGTCGGACTACTAGTAGGATAGGACGATTTTGCCAACCTGCGTACAAATATGTAGTACATCAGCAAAAGTGGCGCAACCTGGTCAGGTATTCCCAGGCTTGGCAAGACCCCCCTTGCCTGACAGACCTCACTGAGCCTGAACGTACCATATAGAGAACTACTCCCTAATGCCAGCTAAGCAAAGGCTGTTGAAAGCACAGTCAGAATTAGAGCATTCAGAGGTTCTGAGGCGCCTTGTAATGACTGCTCATCCTTGGTATTCTTATAAATCTTATCCAGGCTTGTACCACTCATACCAGTCTGGTATCACACGGTAAGGCAATAGACGGAATGCAGTAGATTTCACATTGGTATTAGTACAAAAGAAGGTACAAAGCGGCCAGTGCAACAAAGTGATATGAGTCCCAGTCCGATTGAAATGTTACTCATCTAAGCATGATTGAGAGCGCGGCAAGAGCAAGGAATGATGTCAACAGTGCAAATGTAGGGAATGAGCATGCGGAGAGTCCATGATGGGCAAGTCTGGGCGTGAAATATAAACAAAAGTCAGACCAAGTGAATGAGCGAGAAACAACCATACCTAAGCCTTTTTACTGCGGCGAGGGGCAGCCTTTTTCTTCTGAGGTATGACTGGTGCTGGTTCTTCAGTCCCAGTGAAAATCGACAAGAATGAGGTAGATAGATAGCAATAGGCATCTAAGTACAAATTGAGATAGATAGAAATCTAAGGAATTTGAGACGGCAAAACTCTTATTTTGTGCAAGATGCAAAGAACTTTTGCAAAGGTAAAAAATGTAAGCATGTCAGCATACTTTGCAACGAACTTTTGACAAACTTTGCATATGCATATTGTAGATTAACTTCTGCGTTTGCACCAAGTTTGCACATATGTTATCTTTATCATATCCGAGTCAGTGCAGTTGAACCACATGCATCTTCTCCTCTGCCCACCATGTCATTCATCCCCGCCACAACCCCTGCTCCTTGTCAAGCCCGAGTCCGCTGCCATTCCATCTGCAGTACAATCCCTATCTCAACACATTATCCCGTCTGCTCCTGCAAAGTCCTGGGGTGCACCATCTCAGTCCACTGCCTACCACCTTGTCCTGACTCCTGTCACAAAGGATCATGACACTCAAAACGGCGTTTCTTCTATTATGACCGCAGACCTTGCACGCGACCTCAGTCCTGAATTGGTCTTACTCTTATTAGTTTGGTTCTCTCTCGCCTCATGAACCACGGCTAGTAAAGAAACTGTAACCACCGATCACCGACCTCATATCCATGACGTCTGTGATATCCCTTCTATATGAGTGTGTACACACATGTATCATCGGTAATGTGCTACAGGGCACTGCTGGCGACTTGCTTGTGCGAACATGTGTGTCCAAACTCGCAGCATTCATCGAGGGTCAGGATCAGAATCGTCTGTGATTTATTTTATCCTTCGGATTGGGGCGACTAACTGAGCCACAGTGAAGTACCTGTCACATCTCGTCAAGCCCATGACAATCGCAAGCTACTTCCCCTTGCTGCCATCATGAACAAGCAATTCCTATGCATCCACGGCGGTCTTTCACCAGAACTGAACACTTTAGATGATATCAGAGCGGTACGTCCATTCGTGGATCTTCTATGACACAACATTCATTTCTATCGCGTTTAGATTGACCGGTTCCGCGAGCCTTCGACACACATGCGTCTTTTTATATATTTTGATATCTATCTAATACCGTCTACTATTGTAGGTATATAAGTGCAAAGCAGCTGCTCAGGTGAGTGCTGCCCACCATATTCTATCTCATACTACACTAACAGTGTTTTATAGCTCAAATCAACTGGAGCCAGTACTACCGGCAATGACGCGGATGTGGAGTAGTGGATGGCGGGATGGCAGGCGAGGCGGGAGGGCGGGTGAGGCGCAGCGATATCACCATAACCCTAGCGATACCCATAGATAACCTCATTTGTCTTCATTAGTTGTATATCGATATATTTTCAAGTCAAAATCGAGTGATAATTTGTATGTAAATGTATACCAAAAAATCTAAGGCCATCGAGAATCCTATCTAAACATTAAAAAACTCGTCTCGATCTCTATATTTTTTGGTCTCGAAAAGTCACATTTTGGCAAAAGACCTCGAAACGGATCGATAAATTTCATAGGGTATGTATTTTTTCGATTTGTATCTATGCATATCTACCTCATTCTTGTCGATTTTCACTGGGCTTCAGTGTCAACCTGGGTACGGCTAGCAACAAGACGTGTGGGGTGGACACTCAACTTTGGCTTGACAGGTTTGGGTTTCGGGACTACTTTTCGTTGTGCAGTTGCAGGTGGTTGAGGATCAGTGGGAGCAGCAGGAGCATTGCCAGTGGTGACAGGTTCGCCAGGTTTCACCATAGAAGTGGATGGTGGGAGTTTAGGTGAAGGTGGGAGCGATAACGGTGACGATGGAGCTAGTGATGGTAGCCTACTATGTGGAGTGACAGGATGGTGGGGAGGAACACTGACTGCAGCGCTGCCTACCAGGGCAGCATTGATGGCTGCTGGAGGAGGACGAGTGGCTGCATTCGAGGGCACTGCTTGTATGTGGGTTGGTATTGGAGGAGGCAGACAAGGTGGAGCACTGGCAACAGTCGAGGGGGCCCCTTGTTTGCGGGCAGCACGTTTTGCTCGCATTTTCGCAAGATCAGAGTCAGCATCATTCGAAGTGGCCATTATGGCCTTGGCTGCATGTTTGCCGAATACTTGTCTGTAATATTTGTTAGTAGACGTTGACGACAAACTGAATACATACTCATTGATCCATTCGAGAGTTTCCACTGCCCATGGATCCTCGGCATCGTCAAGTGTCTCAACAATGGCAAAAAAGAACTCTTCAAGGTTGAATGAGCCGATGGTGAGCCTGTATGAGTTGCAGCTGCATAGGGAGAACCATGTCTAGTGTTATCAAATCAGTACGCAAGTTAAATGAAACAGTGAACACTCACCGCACACATAGCCCAGGCCCACGACTGCGGTGTTACCTTCGTTAGTCCATACATGGTACACTTTGACTTTCCTCCACCATGTTTGCCATCTTCGTCGTCATTATCTTGTAATCCTGCAGTGGCGGGTCCTAAGTATAGATGTTGAAATGCCTGCAAAAAATCAGTGAATTGATGGGTCAAATGACTGGAGTCTAACTGTGGTACGTACCCTGATACCTGCATGTCCACGGAACAGGCCAATGATTGGATCCTCCGCATCATAAACAGTATCAGCTGGATAGAGAAAAGATGGCCAGTTGGTAGCCAGAAGAGGCCATGTTCCGTCTTGGAGACGTTGTATCCCGCTGAAAGAAGAGCCTGAATTAAATGACGCGCTGTGAGTCAAGAAGAACTTGCAGGTCTGCATCATCGTCGAACTCATTGAGCCATTTCTTGGGGCAAAGTTCTCACACTAGTCGAGGATGATTGACACCGCGGTTTGACTTGCAGGAAGTCTTTGGGATGGGAGGTTGGAGGGTATCAGTGCTGCGGTTGGCAAGAATATACTCCAGTATTGAGTACTTCAGGGATGAAAAGTCGTCAGAGCGTTGTGAGCTCATTGACCCACTGATCTGTAAGTTTGTAGTTCTCAATTAGGTGCATATATGCGCATATATGCATCAACTCACTGCAGTAATGTAAGGTTTGAGTTCATCATACGTCAGGTTGTCGAGATTTGCACGGAAACCCGGAACAAAATCTAGAATTGTGTTGTAGAACACAAGCATTCGTTTCTGATGTTCTTCAGACCTGGGAATGAGTCAGCTTACATAAGTACCAAGGCTGAAGCTTACATGTTTGAACTGGATGAACCCCCCTTATCAAGGGTCATCCCGTAATGAAATGCAAGTGAGACGTTTGCAAATGGACTTATGGTTATCACTGCTTTGCGTCCAGCAGTGCGATATTCTGATAATGCGTCTGTCAACCTTGAGTCGCGTGATAGGGGTAAGCTCATGATCAGGCATGAAGTCTGTCTGCCCGTGGCGGTCAGGTTATCAAGGATCTCATCTGTTGCAACACGCTTATTTGAGCTGGAGGCTGACAACGATGCGTCTGAGTCTGATGAAGACATGGTAGGGTGACAAGTGCATCAATCATACTAGGCATATGCTTGACACGCTTGTCCTTGTTTGGCTCTCATAAGTTTGGACTCCGCTGGAATTTTCGTGGGGTATGTCGTTGTGTACTGTATGATTGATAAGTCTTACACCTATAATCATATTCTACCAGTAATGCCTCGTACTACTACGCTCCCTTTTGGACCTGTTGATTGTAGTGACAAACTCAACGACACCGGCAACTACATATTCATGGATATTGAAAATCTGCTTGTTGACTGGCCAACATATACAGTCCAGTTCATGCCAACCCATCCAGGACCTGTGGTATGTATTTACTTTGAATTCCGAGTCGTGTTTGCTTACTCATGTTAATAATACAGACACTTATATTGTGCTTAAAAAACGCATCCAGATTCAAATATATTGAAGACTCGGATAGCGAGACAGAGACAACAAAGCCAAAGACCTCCAAGGAGTCAACCTCCGAGACCAGGCATGTTTTTTTGCCAGTATTTAATGTAGTTTTACTCATCTTGATTCAGGGACCCCAATATCTTCTCTGCAACTCCAGTCAAGCTCGCTGGAGTGAGGAAGGACTTGACCTCAAAAAAATGCAAGCTTGGCCACGGTCACTTCTTTGGCGATGGAGATTCTGCCATTTGGCCACCCCCCCTGGCCCCGTGGCTTCCGAGACGTTTCATCATTACCCATCTCAGCCTTTGAAAATCTTAAGATTTCCCCTGCCGGTGTAGTAGCCGTTGACGAAACTACTTAATATTTCACTTTTTTGCAGCACATTGTCCCGTTTCCTGCTCTCAATTTGCTACACGAAGTTTATTTCACTTTGCATCACTTACTGTCACTCTCTTCATGAAATATTCCACCGTCTCATGTAATACTAGTAGCACAATTCAAGCTGTATTTCTTGTCCCACAGTGAGTGTCACCCTTGGTAGTATCGGAATTTGCCTGCTAACTTTGAAATGTTATTCGTTGCTTAATTCTAGAGAACCCTGCCAGGCCCGCAGTGAGATAAGTAGCCCCCACTCAGGTGTCTATAGGCCTTTCAAGTATATTCTCGATCCCCACGATCATGGACCAGTCTCGTCTACAACCTGCAGCACAGTTTCAGGTATGATTTCACCTTTGTCTTGTGTCGGTTGAGATATGAATTAGGCCACCATGTTCCAGGCTCGTGCAGCACAGCTTCTCAAGAAACTGAACTCGAATGTACCCTCCGTGTCTGAGAACACCATTGAATCCGTCGAGAGCAATAACACAGACAATCTGATGGGAAGGCTTATGCGACATACATCCATGCCTACTTTCACCTCCGCGTTGGACCCACCTCCATACCCTTCCTTTGACCCGCGCCCACCACTCGCCTGGTGTTCAGGCAAAGGACATCTGCGAGCTTGAAGGGACGACACTCCACATATACAAGTGTCCTCCCGGCGCTAGCAGGGCGGGCATCATTGGCGAGTGGTGGGAGAGACGTGTCGGCGTGGGTGATCTAAGCAGTGGATATCATGCACCAGTGTGGAAAGCTGACAAGAGCCCGGCGCCCTCTTCAAAAAGAAGGGATGAGAGTCGTATCATGACACCGTTCAGGTAAGACACACCTCCGTTATCTAACGTGCTCTGCACGCTTGCATCCACCAGTTAGTTTCACACCGTGTAGTGGGACCCAGGGGGTAGGAGCAGAGCAGCAGCCGCATAACCATATCATCTGAGCATGTGATGTTGAAGGTATGTATTTCTAACCCTAATCCTGGCATGTTCTCAACCAATCCATAAAGCACTTTGAACACGCCTCAGATCTTTACCCCATGGACCATCCCAACACTGCATGGAGTTTACCTGAAATGGACATCTCGGCCACTGAACCTCGGGATGATAGCAGCGTACTATAATATCTCCTACATCACTGGATGGACGAAATCAGGTATCTACAACAGGTCAAATTCATTTTCCCAAATCACGGAACTCCTTTCCAACTTCTTGTCGATGTCGGACTACATGCTACTACAACTTGCTACCTTCTCCTATCTTATGCACAATGAGTAATCACATCTGCAGAAACTATCAGGCACCATGGTCGGTTTCCTGTGGTGACTCATGACTTCCATACCTGCACTGATTCTCCGGAATAGCTGTGACAGAGTGGACTTCAAGATAAACCTCTCACAGGTTGGTACCTGCCACATTGGTGTGTGGTTTGTCACCGCATCAGATTTGATGAGTAGCCGGCAGAGCTGACTTCAAGATAAAATGCAGTGATTGCGCTCTTGGTGATGTCTGTGACTCCCACTTCAGTGGGCTTTGGCCCACAGGTTCAAACTGATCATGGCAATGCCATTCACCCTCGCCATCCTTTTCACCATTCTCATCATGTCATTTGCATGTCCCATTTGTAGTTATACTGCCACATCAATGCGTGGTCTGTCGACGCACCAAAATCGATGGTGCAAAGGCTTCAGAGACATTTCAAACAATGTCATGAATGCCTGCCGCGAGCGCCAAGCTCCGCAGCCTCCTATACCTCTTATTCAGTCAGAAGCTCCCTTCCATTCCTTGCCTGACGAGGCGAGCCAGCCAGAGTTTGAGAACCCCGAGCAATATGTAAGTATTTCTTTTGGCAAAGTGATACAGGATGTTCATGCTGCTGTCTAGGAATTGCCAGTGTACCATTTACCCCCACCTCTACCGGTACATTCAAGTCCACTACAACAGCGACCATCAGGTCTTCCGAATCGCACACGGCAACTACCATCACGCTACCAAGACGAACTTCCTTCCCTTCCCATCCCCGTTCCTATTCCACCTCCAGTAGATGACATGGCCCATGTCATTCCACAATCTCCTGTTCATTCCGACTCAGGTACTACTGAATCAGAAGGAAATTTATGGGTACACACCGAACCAGACATGTTTGGCACCTTCCGCTCATATCGAGGAACTTTCCCTTCCTATGACCCAGAGATTACCTCATCATTTGATGGTGTCTGCGACTCTCATACTTTCCAACAGGCTGACACTCCAAGTGAGCGGCCCTGGTCGCTGCTATCGATGCAGTGAATCACACCTTCTTCGCACCTTTTCTCAATGCTACAACATTTCGGCTCATGAACTGGTTTTACGAGTCATCCAGTGGGAACTCCCTGGCCAATGTTGACCGCCTTGTACAAGAGGTCATACTTGCAGATGACTTTGAGCACGAGGACCTCAGGGATTTTTCTGCATTTTGAGAGGCAAAAAGAATGGACCAGGCTGACGAGGACCCAGATTCAAAGCTGTTTAGCACCTCTGACAAGTGGCATGAGGCGTCTGTGAAGATTAAGCTACCTGGTGACAAGCACAAGTATGCATCTGAATCTGACGCACCTGAATGCGCTGTGGACGGACTCTATTACCGGAAGCCTCTAGAAGTTATCAAGTCAGCCTATGAGGAAGTTGGTTCAAAATCATTTCACAACATCCCATACAAACTCTTTTGGCAGCCTGACGAGGGCGAATTTCCTGAACGTATCATTACAGAGGTCTACACAGCCAATGCCATGCTTGATGAGCACAAGAAGATAAAGGCACAGCCTCGTGAGTCTGGTTGTCAGCTGGAGACTGTCATCGCTTCCATCATGCTCTGGTCTGACTCGACACACCTTGCTTCATTTGGACATGCTGCACTATGGCCAATCTACATGTTCATCGGGAATCAGTCAAAGTATATCAGGAATTGTCCCTCTGCATTTGCTGCTCATCATCTGGCATATATCCCAAAGGTTTGCATCTGCTTTGCGATCAAGTTTTCAAAGTTTGCTAACTTGCCTTCGAGTTACCGGATATCATCCATGAATATTACCACAAACTGTATGGGCAAGCAGCAACAAGTGCAGTACTCACACATCTCAAGCGAGAACTTATGCAAGCCATTTGGCTGTTTCTCCTGGATGAAGAATTCATGCACGCATATGAACATGGTATCGTGGTGCAGTTCGCTGATAATGTGAAGCGCAGAGTATTTCCTAGATTTTTTACATATGCTGCCGACTATCCTGAAAAGTAAGTACTCCAGTGCATGCACTACTATGCCATGAAACTAATCAAATGCTGACAGGATTCTTCTCACATGCATCAAATTTCTGGGAAAATTTCCCTGTCCTCGCTGCCTCATACCTAAGGAGAAGATTGCTGACCTTGGGACAAAGCTGGATAGACTGTGGCGTAAAAGGGATGTGCGATTGGATAATCATGCACGCAGGAGTACCGTTGAGAGAGTCCGGGACTGGATATTCACCAAAGGACGCAACATTGGTAGCACCGTGATTGACAAGTTGCTTGGTCCAATGTCACTGGTGCCAACACGTGTAAGTTTCAGACTTCATGGAGAGAACTTTGGCTGATTGAATCAAAGAATGCATTTTCTGAATGACTATCTCGGTTTGGATTTGACTTCCATTCAATGTTCGTGCCTGACTTTATGCATGAATTTGAACTTGGCGTTTGGAAGGGAACTCTCACCCATCTGCTACGGATCCTGCATGCATTTGGTGGAGATACCATGACACGGTTTGATGCTAGGTGAGTTCTGCGATCTCATGTATCCAAAGACTAATATTTTGAAGATTTCGCTGTGTGCCAACATTCGGGAGGGACACCATTCGAAAGTTTAGTCGGAATGTGTCAAATCTCGCCAAACTGGCTGCAAGAGATTATGAAGACTTGTTGCAGGTCCATCCACCCTTTAGTATACTGCTGGCTGTCTAGCAGTCTGACTCGTATATAGTGTTGTATTCCAGTTATGGAGGGCTTGATACCCGATCATGATGAAGTCATTCTTGACTTACTCTTTGAGCTTGCCACCTGGCATGCACTTGAAAAGCTTCGGATGCACACGGAAACAACACTCCATTTCCTCGACAACTCAACCATCAGGCTGGGATGAACACTTCGCTGCTTCAAGCAGTTCACATGTGATTCATTTACGACACAAGAGCTACCCAAAGAGGCTGCTGCTCGGGGATGCTGAAAACCTGCTTATTCTGCCAAGGGGAATTTGAATGCCAGGCCAGCAAAAAAGAGAGCAACTGAGGGCACCCGACAACGATTTTTTAACATGTCTACCTACAAGTTGCATGCGCTTGGTGACTATGTAAAGTCAATTTGGTTGTTCGGGACAACTGACAATTTTTCAACACAAGTGGTGCGCTAATACACACATCTCCTCTGTTGATTCGAGGTTCTAGTTTTAATTACAGGGTGAATTGGAGCATTGCCATGTTAAGTGGTTTTATGCATGCACTAACAAGATCAAAATTGCACGTGGTATTGCCAAGCAGCAGTGCCGCGAACGACTCCTTCACAAGCTTCGACAGAAGGCTGCTGCACAACAAGCTGAAGGTTGTTTGAACCATGCAGAAGATTCTTCTCCATCAGTTGGTTTTGCTGAAACAGAGTCATTGCTGCAGTGTTCTCCAGAGACCCGGTACCAGATTTCCAACTCACACCATCAATACTGGGACATCAGCTCATGGTTGCACAAGAATTGTGAGGACCTTGCAGTGAAGGTAGTGTCTATCAGTCTCTCTTGGTTTCAATCTGTCTGATTTTGCACAGGATTTTTTGCCATGACTCAAGGACCATATTCTTACACGATTTCTTGGTTATGACGACTCTGAGGAGCACACATTTACTGCTGCGCAGCGGAACTCGCTCATCATCCTTGACAATAAGATCTTTAGACACAAAGTCCTTCGCATCAACTATACGACATATGATCTTCGAAGAGCTCAAGATTCACTTAATCCACGTACGCATGCAGACATTATGCTCCTAGGCAACGAAGAAAGTGAACCTGGCGAACTCGCTCCTCACCCATATTGGTATGCATGCATTATTGGCATTTTTCACATATACGCCAGGTATCTTGGTTCAGATTCTCACAACCGAGCTTCACAACGTGTTGATTTCCTATGGGTGCACTGGTTCTGTCGAGACTCTAACCACAAATCTGGCTGGGCTGCACGTCGGCTTCACCGGATTGGTTTTTATGATGCCAATGAGGTCAGAGCAGATGCTTTTGGATTTGTTGACCCTGCGCAAGTGATTTGTGGTGTCCATATGATCCCAGGATTCGCACATGGTTCCACTGCAAACCTTCTTCCTCCATCAATTGCTCGCCAGCCTCGTGAAGATAATACAGACTATACTTGGTACTACATCAACCAGTTAGTGGTTTGTTTCTGACTTGTGAAATGACTGCTCAGCTTACTTTGTTTTAGATTTGTTGACCGAGACATGTTCATGCGATTCCGTGGCGGCGGTGTTGGACACAAGAGCACACGGGAGGCTACACAAAGTTTCTTCAAGGACTGAGATGCGCTTGACTCAGTACCATTCACAAAGGAAAGCGAGCGTACTGGTATGTTTTACATACCAGGTTCACCAATGAATGAAGATACAGTACACTATGTCATAATGTATACGTTAGTAACGTATAAATCTCATATTGTATCGAGTTTTGGCAGCTCCCATCATGGTATGCGGGTAGACACCCAAAAAATTGTATAATGTATAATGTATAGCCTTTGGAGGTCCAATATACACTATGAGATATGGTTTGTACCGAGTAGGATCACTGTTGAGTTGCCGGAAGTTGATGCATAATATAAGATAAACAATTTTATAGTCATTCTAGTCCCAATGGTGCGCAGCCCTAAGAAGCGCCAGCCATATCCAAATCCCGCCCAGCACAAGGTCTGTGCCGCTGAAGTGATTCTGCTGTGTGAAAAGCTCGAGGCTGCATGTGTTGCGCGAGCTGGTGCTGATTCTTCACTTGATCTTGTTCACAAACTTCATGCATTCCGAGC
Source organism: Suillus weaverae (assembly GCA_016767475.1). Taxonomy (NCBI): domain Eukaryota; kingdom Fungi; phylum Basidiomycota; class Agaricomycetes; order Boletales; family Suillaceae; genus Suillus; species Suillus weaverae. The sequence continues at coordinate 127,115 of MU179307.1, forward strand.
GGCGCTACGGCGCGAGGAATTGCAGAATGCAAAGCAGGCTACATTAGACTGATTA
>MU179307.1:138580-196920 GCA_016767475.1 Suillus weaverae
GCTGGAAAGCGAAACGGATTTCGAAACGCGTAACGCGTCAGTAACAGTCACGTTAATCGTGACCGTGACACCTTCTTCCCTTGCACCAGAACGCGTTCTACTCGGGCTGCCAATAATTCTAAATTCTAGCAGGTAAACATATGCGCATGCTACTATCAGGGTCATCATCACCTCTAAAGCATTAAATACTTCCTACTACTACTTCTTCTCGCCGACTAACATCGACCCAACGATCGCCAAACTGTTGCCTGAGCTTAGTACATTGTACACGGAGTCCGTTCGGTAGTCGATCTTCTGATATGTGTGCGGAAATGCACGCTCATAATCTTTCAAGGTCACCGTCTAGATCTAGTTCGGGAAGATGCCAGACGAGCTATTAGTAGAATGCCCTATCCACCTCGATGCTGTTCCCCTGAAAGATGTGCGGTCATTCAAGTGCGGTGAGTCAGTCCGTCGTCCGTGCAAATCCTGAACATGCCCAACTCGTTGATATCATCCTTGATCGTATACAGGACACGGCTTCTGCAACACATGCATCGAAACCCTTTTCCAAGCCGGACCTCCGCCTTTTAAATGTCCCACTTGTCGCAAGCGTATCCAGCGCAAAGACGCATTTCAAATATTCTTAAATCCTCATCGCTCGTTCAGCACACAATCCGCCTATAGAGATTCGGGCGTCGATATTGACTTCACACTTTCCGATGATTCGGATTCGACTATGGAGCGTGTCTCTAGCCTCCGCAAGAAAACGCGTGAAAACGCCGCAGAACTCCAACGCTTGAACAAGCGTTTGGAACAGCTGCAACGGAAATTGTCGAGCGCGAACGAGGAACGCGATGAGTTGGATGATCAACATCAGGAGCTGCAAAGGGATTATGACCTTCTCGAGTTGCAGCACGCGGACCTCAAGAGTACATGCACAACTCACGAGAATGAGCGCCGCAAAGCCGAGCGTTCATTTGCTACGCTGCAAAAGAAGTACGAAGTCGCTGAAAGTACTGAGCAGACGTGGAGGGAAAAGTGTAAGGCTGCGCAAAGAGATGCACGAGATGCACGAAAGGAGAAAGAAGAACTAAGCGAAGGAATGAAACAGTTGGCGGAGAGGACAAGAGAGTTTGAGCATCGTGCGCACAGAAACAAAGTGGCGGTAAGCATGCATTCATTCTAGTAAGTATCGCTAATTTACCTCGCACTGACAGTACGACAAATACAAAGGAAAATACGAGGCTCTGAAGGAAGAGAACGCGCGCCTCCAAAAAACCCAACAAATCACAGAAAATCCAGAAGAACAGTCGCTCGTGGTTGTCGATAGAAACGGCCCTGACACGCTTGAGCGTGCAGTTGACGAGGACTGGTTAGACGATGTGTGTGAGGTTCGAGGGGACAATCTCGATTATAGCGATAGCGATTATGGAAACGACTCGAGCAAGGAGAATGAAGATGAAGGGCCCAGCCGTGGTGCCACATGGCTACAGGGCAGGCGAGCAACGGAGAGCGTGGACGACCGTGACCGACCACTTCCTGATGATCGCCCGTACCGCCCTGCAGTTAATTTCGCCTCTGACTGGAACCTCAAAAGGTACGGCAATGGACACAACGAAGTACCTAAGACGAAGAAACGCAAGAACGAGGAGGACGCCGTCATGGGAGCCCGATCGTCCAAGGTAGTGAAAATCTCCTTGCAACCTGCCAGACCGACAAAGGGAAAAGGAAGGGCTACTGAAGAAAGAGGTGATACGAGACCGCTCTCGTCTTCCACGCAGATGCTGGGTTCTCCACTGAGAAGAGCCCCTGCATCCAAGTCCAAGACTGACTTGCCAATAAAGCTGGATACAATGGGTCGTTTGATGGGCGTTGCGGTACTGGGGTCAAGACGTAGATTTGACAAGAATTCATGAGTTCATTAAGGACGCTCGGACTGCGATTACATAGTAGATGGACCTGTATGTACTATTATCACTGTTGTTTGTTCATACCCTGCTTTGCCGGAGACTACCATATATTGCGAATAAGTCGTACAACGACGTACATCATCAGATTACAATTCTCTGTTCTAGAAATTATCCTACAAAGAACCTCACACCTTCGCCATCAGCAACCCCGATTACTTGTGCTCGATTGGAGCGTGAAAGAATGGCAATAGCCCGCCGTAGGAGTGGTATTGGAATGCCAGAAAGAGGGGATGGGATGGGAGGGTCTGAGATCTCATAAAAAGTGAGGATGGTATTGAGCTGGCCAGTCGCTGTTGCCTGTATACGACGATAAATCACTTGTCTTGCGATGAAAAGATGTACTAACCCACGAATGGAGGACATCAGCCCATTCTTCCGGAAGACGCCAGTAAAGCAGCACAGCACGAGTCTGCTTGGCTGGCTCGTACACAGCGTTGTTCTTTGCGACCATGGCAGCCATCAACGACGAGAGATACGACGGTAAGATTCGTCCTGAAACACCCATGTCATAACAAGTCTTCGCAGAATGAAAAAAGTTGGGAACGAAACGCACGGTTTATCCTCTCGTTGCGGAGGATCTCATCCCAATCGCTGCCTGGGGCCTCTGCATCTTCGACGCGCAGTACGAAGAGACGCTTGTGTCTCGCGTATGTCAGGATGAGGCGGATCCATTGCTCGGTGAGATGTGCGTGAGTGGTTTGGTTTGGTTGCTCGCTGTCTGGCGGTGAATATCGGTCAGGGTTTGAGGCGGAATGCGTACGTGAAGAAGGGGGGTGCTGAGTGGATCGATGGTAGCAGGAATCCTAGTTAGCAGGTCAGCATGTAACGCTGTCGATGGTCGGGGACTGTAGAGTTACCTGACGGAGTGGTGTGGGTGGAAAGAGCCATGCACTGATCAGAGCTGACAAATAGAACTCATCTCTTCCAAGATTTATCTTCCTCTGAGTGTTACCGTGACCAACACTGCTTCATACCAGCTGTAACTCGTTCTGCAAACTCTTTGTGCTCTGAGAACCATATGACGAGTTTACAGAGTCGCGGCTGAGGGTACTATTAATGGTGCCGTCACGTTCCGACACTGTTATGCATTTTAGCGACACAGTCCCATCTTCGCCTTGTTCGCGATGTTCATCGACATCACAAAGACTGTGCAGCAAGAAGAGTCACGATCATCATCTATAGGAATCATCACGGTATACCCAAGGGAGCTAATACCATCCCCATACCTCACGAAGCACATTTCTCCTGTTTGAGGTACAGTATTAGGCCCAGTCCAGACCCAGCATATTTCGGCTCAGATAAACTGGATTTTGACTGGGCCTGGACAACCCCTGGATCTCCCGCTCGCTGGCACGGCGCCTTTCAAATGCTGTCTTCTCAGTCTCGGAGTCAAATCAATTCACGTCTGATCTGAGAGTGAGTCGGCGGTTCAACGTTCTCTTTTCGTTTTCCTCATGTTTGAGTTCACGGACAAATGCCCGTCTCGTGCTTAGACGCGCAAAGCCAATAAGATGCTGGGCGGGAGGAAAAAATGTTGGTTCTGCTGCTATCGCCCAAGCCGAGGTCTGAGTTGTCCTCCATATTTCGTCCCTCAAAGATCATATGGCTCTTCTGGACGTCAAATTGAATCAAACAAGATCTTCGGCGTCTTATGCACGCTATGGGCTGGTATCGTTGAGTGTGTGTTTGAAGTCCTCAGATTTTATGTTTACGCATCTCCCGCTGCTTGTTCTACATGCAGCAGGACCCTAGTACGAGCTGGAAAGCCACGATTCCTCTCTCTGCGGTGTGCAATTGTGCAGTGTGATGGATCCCATGTCGGCCGTCGACGATTATATCGCATGTCAGATCGTTTCTGCTTCATATGAGAACCTGATTGGATATTGAGCTGCAAATGCGCTGCGGTAGCGGTGCACAAGGCTGTGAAGACTTTGCGGAAGAAGATTCAGTTTGAATGGCGCTAGCAGATCCTATCTAGTTCGAGACTCGTGCGTCATGTTTTTGCGATTGCAGTGAGTGATCTATGCACTACCAGTGACAGCATAGTACGTGCTCAGAAGACGTTTATAATTAGAGATTGCCCGACTGTTGTTGCCGTCCAAGGGTGTCAGCAGACATATATGATGCTCCGAACACAGCAAAGGCGATAACATATTGTAATAGTAAGAAGTCATAATACAATTACTGCACGGCTGTCGTGTATCTACCCCGCTTTGACAAATCTCCCCGCTCGATACCAAAACAGGTGCTCCTCCGTCTCCTCGTCCGCCTCCCAAACACCTTCTCCCTTGACCCACCCCCCAACATCCTCGATCCACCTATGAGTCGGCCTATCCATACAACACCCGCCAAAAGCGACCCTCCAAAGGGGCGTCCAAAACCACTGCCACCATCCCACATCCTTCCTATCACTAAGACAATGTTCATAGAACAGCACCTGTCCTCCTGGTTTCAACACCTCGGTGATTAACCCCGATATGGTGCTTTGGGGAGAGGGGATAGAGCAAATAGTGAGGATGCTGATGAGGGTGTCGATGGGTGGGTGTCCAAGTGGTGTAGGGAGAGAAGAGAGGATTGTGTTAATGTGTTCGGCACCGCAGGGGAGGATGAGGAGTGTGCCAGCGGATTCGGTGTATCCGGCGGCCAAGGCTGTGCGGCGGAGCTCGGCGTGCATGTGGACGTTGGGTTCTACGGCGACGTATTTGGTGATGCGGGAGTGGTCGAGGTAGTTGATGGTATGCCCGTGTCCTTGTTTTCATGTGAAATGGGACTATGTTGATGGGTGAGCGGGACTTGCCTGCGCCGACGTCGAGTACTACGCCGTATGCATGTGGGGTGATGAGCTTTTGTTTGGTGGATCTTGCGTTTCCGTCGACGCCGTGGCTGAAGAGGTTCCATACGTGGGACATGAAGATGTGGGAGAGTTCGTGTGGTTGGAGGAGTAGAGAGGGAGCATGATAGATTGCTAGGATTGTGGGCCAGAGGCCAGCACTGATGGCAAGATACACCTCTGGGAGGATGGCAAAGGCTGCGGAGAGGCGCATTTCAGGTAGCGCCCGAAGCACGGTGCAGGTACATATATGAACCGATTATCATCGCTCGATTGGATCAGCCTAAGCTGGCGTAGTGTGGCTTTGAATTGAGAGTCAACGAGTGTATGCATCAGGTCCATGTGCATGCAATTTTAATGACAAAAATGCATACACATGACCTGAGGAGTATACGAGGCTGGTATGGAAGGTCGAGCATCCAAGCTCGTATGGAAGCATGCTAGGCCAGGCTCGTATTTATTATGGTAGAAAGCGGGGCCCGTTTTTACCACGTCACGGGTCTCGGCTTTGAGTCCGCGGTAATTGCCGAGTACCTTGCCGATCGGATCTGCACGTGTATTAGATCACGATCGGGGTGATTCATTTGTATCGCTTCGCCTTCAAGTTGCTTTCTTTTTGCTCCCACTACATCCTGTCAACAACGACAACGACGACGACAGCGACGACGACGACGACAACGACGAGTCTAGTACGATGAACGTTTCTGATCTACTTCAGGATTCACCTAGTCAACATCGAAAACGACCTTCCGGTAGTACCAGTGCTTCACCCCAACAAGTTTCAGTTTCACCCCAAACAAACGCAGCTCGTCCTCCCAATGCCCCGTACCCTGCACCGCCATCTTACTATCCACCTTCCCCTTTTGTACCACAGCGCATCACACCGAGGCAACTACCCGAACAACCAATGGCCAGTCTACAACACCCTCACCCTCACAATCCCTGGGGTCCTCGTTCATCTTCGGGGTCCGCTTCTCTGCCATCTGCATCTACCAGACCGCCATTACCCGTCGGTCCGTCTTCTTTTCTTTTCATCTTCATGTAATTTCAATGAGTTCTATAGAGAGAAGTCCAGTCGTTCAACGACAAAATGTATTAAACACACCAGGTCCGTCCTCTCTCACTACCCATCACAACCCTAACCCCCCAAATAGCACCCTCGCCCCAAATTCAGCCGCAACCCCCCAAACAATCTCTCGAAAAACGTCCGCCTCAAAACTTGAACCCAAATCTCAACAATCCAAGTCCAAATCTAAACCCAAATCTCAACTTTCGTGACCGCGAGCCCATGCGAGACCGTGATGGCCCTCTCCGCGACCTTGCTCGTGATCAAATCCATCTGCGTGACCCTGTATTGTTACCCAGAGACCCTGCCTTGTTGCCCAGAGAGCGCGATCCAGTTTTGCTTCCCAGAGATATACCCCGTGAGAGAGACCTCCGTGATGGCCCCAGAGAACGCGACGCTGCTATACTGCCAAGAGAGCCATTGCTCAGAGATCCCCATTTCCCACGCGAGCGTGACCCTCTCCTAATACGTGACCGCGAGTCCCTCATACCTGCCAGTGCACGCGAGAGGGAGAGAGACCCCCTTCTCCAACGCTATCGAGATGAGAGGGATATGGATGTCATACGTGCAGCTGCCGCTGCTCGAGAGAGGGAGCATGATTCGGACAGGCGGGAGATGGGTATGGAGAGGAGAGAGCCATTGGGTTTGGATAGACGGGACCCTGCTCTGGATAGGCGTGACATAGCTATGGACAGACGGGACCCTGCTCTGGATAGGCGCGACACAGCTATCGACAGACGTGACATAACTATGGACAGGCGTGACCCAGTTATGGATAGGCGCGATCCAACTATGGACAGGCGTGACCCCGTTATGGATAGGCGTGACCCGCCCATGGACAGACGTGATCCACCTATGGACAGGCGCGACCCACCCATGGACAGACGCGAACCTCTCACCAAAGACAGACGAGACCAAGACCGACCATCCCACGATAGACGCGACCCACACCCCCACCCCATCGACCGCTTCGACCGCCCTCGCCCTCCCTCCGAACGTGGTCCTGTCCCCGCAGGCCCCGGCGTCCTCCAGCTCCACCCTGGCCCTATCCATCCCCATCCACACACGCATGCGCCGCAGCTGGAGCGTGATAGGGATAGGGACAGAGACCGGGAAAGAGAACGAGAACGCGAACGCGAAAGAGAACGCCCCCATCCCATCATCCCCCCTCTAGACCGTGAGCGCGAGATGGTGATCCACAGGGACCGCGAAGCGTTGCGTGAGAGAGGGGAGAGGGAGCTTTTGCAACAGCAGCAGCAGCAACGGGATCGTGACCGCGATCGTGATCGAGAAAGAGAACGCCCGGGAGAAATGCAGCGAGATAAACCCAGCGCTGAGAGGGCGGGACCTAACCCTGTCCCCGGATCAGGACCTAGCAGCCATCGTGCATCTCCACTCTCCCGACCCCCCTACGTACCGACGAACACCCACAGCCACCCATCGCCTCACGCACATACTCACGGACACACACAGAGCCATGGACATGCGCACATCCCACCACCACATACTTCTCATAGCCATCCCCCGCAGACGCAGGGTCGCGGACGGATGTTGCCTGGCCAAGGACAGTTCCAGGCGTTGCCTCCTCCGCATCCGCATTCACATGAGTGGGATAGGGAGCATGGGCAAAGTCAGAGAGTGGAGAGGGATCGCGTGGATCTGAGGCTTCCTGGTCCTGAGAGAGAGAGGCACCGGGACAGAGACAGAGATAGGGAAAGGGAGAGGGAGAGGGAGCAGAGAGAACGCTTGCCTACTGATCAACGGTTGAGCGAACGTCCGGGTCCTGGGGAGATCTTACAGTTGAGAGATCCAGCGCTTTTGGTGAGGGATCGAGAGAGTGCTGCTGGGGGGAGGGAGCAGCGGGGTGAATTTATGAGAGAGCGGGAGAGGGTGGTGGAGAGAGAACATGAGCAGAAGGTGTTGCCGGATCGAGAGAGGGAGCTTAGGGGTCTTGAGCAGCCTGATCGACGTGCCGGACGTCGTACGCATCCACATTCGCAGGCTCCGACTCAGGTGCATTCGCGGATGCCGTCTCCCATGGCAGAAGAGAGGGAGAGAGCGCTAATGGAACGCGAACGCGAGCGCGAGCACTTTGAGCGTGAGAGGTTGGAAAGGGAGAGGATGGAGAGGGAGCATCTTGAGCGCGAGTACATGGAACGGGAGCGTGAGCGGGGGATGAGCATGAGTATCGCCGAGCGGGAGAGGATGGAGCGCGAACATCTTGAACGTATGGAACGACAGCAGCATGACGCCCTCGAGCGTGAGCGCTTTGACGCTCGCGAACGCGAACGTGAACACGACCTCATTTCGCGCGAGCATATCGAAGCCCGCGAACGTGCGGAGCGCTTGAACATGGAGGCCATGGAGCGTGAACGCGCTGAACGTGAAGCCCTCGAGCGCCTTCCCACCCCGCAGGAGCTTGCGCTGCTTCTCCAATCCCGCATGGAGCGTCCGCATATCACTCTTGGCTCATGGGTGCTCCCTGAATTGCCGTTCCCCTGTTTCTTTGGAGACCACATGCCCTGCATGAAGCAAGGAGATGCACAGGAGAATGGAAAAGATGGCTTGGTTGTCCCTCCGGAAGTACGCCTCACTGTCCTCATTCCGTCCTCCTTCCTCCCTACTTCGAGGCCACACAAGCTGCGGTTATGGGGTGGAGGATTATTGCCCCCTCCGCCGATGCAGTTCTGGCCGGTACATGCGAACTTGAACAACGCAACAGGAAACGGTTCTGGCCCATCCGGATCAAGTGCTACGCCTAACCCCTCAGGATCTGTCGCAAGGACCACGCCAAACCCTACACCACCCACCTACCACCCAATGCATGCCCCCCGCCGACGCGTCTACACCGACGACTCAAACGTCCTCGCATGCGCCGTGCACGCCGGTCTCCTAACATGGAGTGCCGTCTCCCGCGCAAAACAAGAAGGCAAAGACATCAAAATCGTGCTTGGGGTCGTGCCCACCGTATCAAGTTATGGAGGCAGCATCGGGGGCGACGCAAACCACGTAGATCCCCCTGCAGTTGCGGGTATCGGACCAGCGAATGGCATGCCCTCGAACGGCGTCACGCCCGCTGTATCGGCGTCGAATGGGATCACGCCTAGCACCTCGCAGTCTTCTGCTTCGCAGCCGTCTCATGGTTCTGGGAGCAATAGTGCTGGTGGTGTTGCTGGAGCTACGGCGCTTGATGGGACGGGTTATGCTGGTGGTGTTTGGGCGAGTCGGTTCGTGGGTGGATGGGGGGAGGCGTTTTATGGGCATCCGAGTGCGGGGTATGATGCTGTGAGCGGGGATGCGGGCCAGAGGAGCTTTGAGGAGGAAGCGGAGGATGATGGGAGGGGCGTTGTTAGTGCTGGGTGGGGGTGGGGGCATGATGGGAGTGCGCTTGAGGTTGTGCATGTTGAGGTCGTTGAGGTGGGTGTTTTCTTTCGTTTTGTCTTCCTATTTTTTATTGGTTTGCTGATTAAGATTATTTTACAGAAGGGCTCTGCGCGAGGTCCTGGGCTCGGGAGACGCAACAGGTCACAAAGGTTGCAAGAATATGCGTCGCGTCGTGCGGCTTTGGCCCTTTCTCCTGCAACATCTGCCTCACCGCCACCACGCACACATTTGTTCGCTGATGTCACGAATGGTCGCAAGCGACGCCGGGTTGCCTTTGACAATATTACTGTGAATGGGAAACCCAACGCAGACCCCGAGAATCTAGAGGAGCTGCAGAAGATGCACGCGCGGACGCTGGTGTTTGGTGGCTCGGGGATGGGTGTTGGGTGAGTTTTGGTGTTCTTTTCGAGTACAGAGTGGGTGCTGACTGGATGTTTCTCTTAGATTCAAATACACTCCAATGCTCCTTGCATGTGCGCTCTTCCCGCATCTCGCGGATCCTGCTGTACGTGCATCTTTGCCAAGAAAGCGGCGGAAGATCGTGCCCGCGCAGGACTCACCTGCAGGGGCAGGGGACGTGCGAATGAACATAGGTGACGCCGGGGAAGAGACTGGGGACGAAGGCCATGCGGTGGTTCTCGAGAGCGACGGCGAGACGTACCTTGTTACCCCTGGGCCTAGCCCGAGCGAAGGATTCGTGCTGTCTGTTCTTCTGTCTACGCCTTCTACAGACGGGAAGACGATGGACGTTGTTGAGGAACCTGCGGACGATAAGAATACGGTAACAGCGCCTGCGCCTCCTCCCGCTTCGAGTGCTGGTGAAAACTCGACCACTATCACTGACGCGCCGATGGATGACCAAAAAACGCCAGTCGCAGATATGCCTCTACCTCAGCCCATCCCTCCTTCGCCGCCTTCAGACAAGACAGTGCCTCAGAGCAGCCATACGAAGGTCGTCAGAAGCAACCTCCAGGATACGGATTTCAAGTTTGAGCAGGATGGTGTTGTTGTGTGTGGGCAAGGTGAGGATATGAGGGTGAGAGTGGTGCGGTGGAGGTGGTATCTATAATACTTGGCAGGATTTGGTCGCGCTTACTATTAGGCTTGGAATTAATATTGATTTGGCGCTTGCTCTGGGATGGGCTCATCTACAAGCTGCCCAGTGGCACTACATCCGATTAACTTGTGACTTCGGAATACTGGGAAATGACGGAGAACCATACCTACCAGTAGATGGTACATGACCCATCAATGTTGTCAGTGTATTATCACTCATCCTGAATTTGGCAAACGTTAATAGTCGATTACTCAGTGGCTCGAGCCACTCCTACCCCTTTGATGACAAGCTGACAACGTAGATATCCAGACCTAATTCACCCGCCAATGAATGTATCAATGACGTCTTGCCACTAGTACGTATACTATGACCAATGGAGCGTGAGTATCGGTGGTAACTAGATGATAACAAATCGATTCTGGAAGCTCCTGTCGACATCTCAGAACACAGGAAATCAACCAAGAGCATATCTTTGACGCCTGGTCGGTTCACACGATAGAACTCTATGACAGCCTGGGCGCTTCTGACGAGCTCCATTCCAACGCCAACAGCCATAAGTCCTTGGAATAGAATGAGATGCGTTTGTACCTTAATGACAATATACTCACGTATCGGCCATAAAAATATGGAGGCGATGTTCGGCATCCTTCTCATACTCCCGCTTCGCCTGGAGGACGAGTTTCTTCAAAATGTCATTGTTGCGAGTGATCACACCGTTACAGGGCGATAAGTATGTTGACGGAACACTAATATAAAAAAACTGGCAAAGCCAAGCGATGACCGCAGTCCGGGCTAGCCCTTGGTCCTGGTTTATCTATCAAAGCATGTTAGTACTGAGGATGATTGATAACATACCTTTTGAGCCAATGACCACAATAATAGATGGTGTTCGGAGTCGTGTCTAGCAAAGCATTCAGCCACGTGGAAGCTATATACGGCAATACCTATACTTGGCACGAACGCCACCTTGCGTTTGCGACGTCCGTGAACGAGAGCACCCTCATCTTCCTCCTCGAAGTCATCAGAGAACTGGTGAGAAGATATCGTAATATATAGGAAAGGTTTTCGTCATATTGGAATATAAGACCATGTAAATGCACCGCAATCAGCATAATCACCAGCAAGAACTCACCGGTTCACTGATGTCACTCAACAATAATAACCAATGGCCACGATAATGGATGGTGTGAGTCGTATCTAGCAAAATATTCAACCACGTGAAACCTATATGCGGCAATAGCTTACCTATACTTGGCATGAACGCCACCTTGCGTTTGGAACGTACGAGAGCATCCTCATCTTCGTCTTCATCTTTCTCGTCTAGGTCACCCATCGTTGACTGCGTGAGACCATTGCGACCAACAGTCCTGGTGGTAATTTCAAATTCTAGTAATAGCATAGCCAAAGCCAATGGCTACGGTAATAAATGGTGTGAGTCGTATCGAGCAAAATATTCAACCAGGTGGAACCTATATACGGCAATAGCTTACCTATACTTGGCATGAACGCCACCCAAGTTGCGTGTTTGGAACGTACGAGAGCATCCTCATCTTCGTCTTAAGCTTCATCTTTCTCGTCTAGTTCACCCGTCGTTGACTGCGTGAGACTATTGCGACCAACAGTATCGTCATCCCTCACTGTGCCGTTTTACGAATCAAACCGCCCTTTAAAGGCTCTGTCATGCACTCTGATAGATACTGAGCAACCACATGCTCTTCCAAAATGCATGCCGTTTTTCAGAGGAAGCATGGAACATTCTGAGGGACCGTCTTTTCTTTTTTTAATCCTTGATCAATGGACCACCACCATGTAGTTGGTGCTCTTCCCGTGTGTACTCGTCTCTTATCGCAAGCTCATTGGTATTCTTGGGGAGGCAGGTAGCAAGATGACTACAAGCACCAAACTTAGGCACATACAGAAATTGTCGGTCGATAACTCTACATAGGCGTACAGGTGGGCGCAAAATACAAGACTAGTACATTCAACTTCAGTCCATACTTCATCCCGCTAGAGGCTGCGGTCAACTTGGGACGCAAGAGCAGTTTGTTTAACTGATGCCAATCAACTGTAAGTCAAGTTTCTTTCAGATGAACTAAACAACCTACTGGCTCCAGTGCAATTTGGTGATCCTATGTTTATCATGACGCACTCGCCGAACTTGTTGCCTTTGAATATTATACTTTCATGACCGCGCTGCGCGGGCTCTGCCTCCATCACCAATGGAGGCTCCGAGGGTGTGGGTTCTGCAGTTTCGGTAACATGTTCTAACTTGGTCACAGCTTTTTACATCGTCAGGTGAGTCTTCTCAGTCAGATGCACAAAGAACTCACTGGAACCGTTGCAGTGACTTGAAAGTATATTGATGGTTCCCCCCTCTGCAATAAAGTTGTTCTGTATGATTATAACACAGTTGTTTGGTGGGTTCGGAGATGGCTGTTTGACACTCGGCAGTGGAGTGCCGTCAGTCATGAAATTATGACTGGACGATGATCTCGGCGTTGGACTACCATCTTGCGGTGGGACGACAGCGAGAGGCAGATGATATTCTGTTAAAGCACAAGGTGAGTCCGCTCCAGTAGAAGTATCCATTGGAGAGATGGGGGTGCTGGTAAAAGTAGGATGAAGTGTGTCTTTTAAACAATCGATGCTACTCGACTCCTTTAAGTACTTACATGCCGTGTACGTGAATTTTTCCTCGTGGGGTCAGTATTTCTAACTGGTATCCATGCGCGCGTTCGGCGATCATTGAGGATTGATCGACTTTTCTATCATAGCCTTTCGAACGCGCATGTATAACTATCTTTAGGTCTACTTGCAGGAGATCGCAACATTGTTATCGAAATCAGATAAGATACATTACGCGCCAAGGGACAACAGCAGGGGTACGGAATGATCCTAGGATCTCATGATAGTGATTCTGTCATCCTAACCTTGATTTGTTTCTGCTCAGGATACAACCATCCATGTATGGTCATTGAGGACTGGTGAGAAAGTTTTAGTCTTATATACCATTACATGACAATATATAAGCATGTCCTTTATTTTCATCGCGAAAATAAAGGACATGGTCGGTTCCTTGATGTGAGTGCACATGCCGCCAAAATTCAGGTCTCCTTGGTATGCTATCATAAGACATGGATGCTCTGCTAACTCATGGCGAAAGAACAATCATCGTTGCGCGACGTAGCTGGCTGACTTCCAGTGCAACTCCTGACCCTGATCTACCATGACAGTGTGTACTGGATATATTATAATCCGAACCCATCTGAGTACTAGATGAAAGGAGGGGATCGGAGAGATGACTAAGACCAGGCCCACAGGGCCGGTGTAATCCAGTCCCTATTCTAGGTCCTGGAATAACGAAAGAAAGAAAGAGCTCGGCGCCTGAGGCCTGGATAACTGGCTAAATTTCATTATCGCACATCGCGTCCCACTCGCCTCAGTGCAAACCCTTAATTCAGCACAGCTGTCATCACAGGGGATAAACGATAAACGATAAACAATTTTCATTGGCTAACTACGCTACTTCCTACAGGTTGATGAATCATTATGTAATGTTGTGCTAGGAATGAACAATTGAATTGTAAGATTAAGTATGATACGTCTTGCGAACTTCATATATAATCAATCATTCAAATATTCACACTCGTTCTGAAAGGAACATGCTTCAGCACAAGCGCCCTGAAAAAATTGGCCAATGAGAAGTTTTTGATGAGGTGCGTGCGGAAAGGTAGGTTCTAAATAGGTACCGTTGGCTAGCAGATCAATGTGTCAGGCCCGTTCGGAAAGGTGAAAAGGGTTTGCGTTCAAATCAATGAACTTGAACATCGAAATAATTGCGGAACCAGTCCTGACTTCTAATGATAACACTTCTGATTGGGCTGATGCCCGAGAATATGCACCAGCCCGTTCGGAAAGGTGCGAACTTGAACCTCGAAATGGTTGCGGAACCAGTCCTGACTTCTAATGATAACACTTCCGATTGGGCTGATGCCCGAGAATATGCACCGCAAGTGGATAGTTTGCAAGATGAGTAGCAAAACTAAGAGAGCGGCAGTGGCTGGAGGAAACTGCACGGTTGCCGTGAGATCCCTGGTGAGAGTCGTTGTAGTGATCCCCACATCTCGCAGATCCTGCTGTACGTGCATCTTTGCCAAGAAAGCGGCGGAAGATCGCGCACGCGCAGGACCCGCCTGCAGGGGCAAGGGACGTGCGAATGAACATAAGCGACGCCGGGGAAGAGACTGGGGACGAAGGACATGCGGTGGTCCTCGAGAGCGATGGCGAGACGTACCTTGTTGCTCCTGGGCCTAGCCCGAGCGAAGGATTCGTGCTGTCTGTCCTTGTGTCTACACCTTCTACAGCCGGGAAGATAATGGACGTTGTTGAGGAACCTGAGAACGATAAGAATACAATAACAGCGCCTGCGCCTCCTCCCGCTTCGAGTGCTGGTGAAAACTCATCCACTACCTCTGATGCGCCGAAGGATGACCAAAAAATGCCAGTCGCAGATCTGCCTCTACCTCAGCTTCGCTGCCTTCAAACAAGACAGTGCCTCAGAGCAGGTCGTCAGAAGCAACCTCCAGGATACGGATTTCAAGTTTGAGCAGGATAGTGTTGTTGTTGTGGGGGGGCAGGGTGAGAGTGGTGCGGTGGAGGTGGTATCTGTAATACTTGGTAGGATTTGGTCGCGCTTACTATTAGGCTTGGAATTAATATTGATTTAGTGCTGTTCTATGCTCTGGGGTGAGCCCGATTAACTGGCTCATCACCTGACTGGTACCTGAGCTTACATGAGCGTAGATTGCCAAATATACAATTCATTCATCGAGCCATCAAGGTAGGTACCTAGATACCTGAGCACATGAGCGTAGACTGGAGATGCTTACAAGATCTGAATTTGCAATACAGTTCTCCACCTGGCGTCCTTGCTCAGGCCAGTGTATGCAATCCCCACAAACACCCACTTTTCGTGTGCTAACATTATTCCCTTGCAGTCCATTGCATGCAAAAGTCAGCCGTCAGCACGTCAGCAACCTACTAAATGCGCGCATTTCATCTCTTACTCGTCACACCACTCACCATCATTGCAGTTTGATGCAACCCGTCGTCCTGCTGCTAGGCGCCGCAGGCCACCAATACCTGTCATACCTATGGTCCACCTACAATAGACCCGCAGCAACCCATTTCCGTTCGTCTCAGCAAGCTTCTTCGCTTCTCTCCTCGCGCGAACGCAGTACGCCCTGGTCGGAATGATGAGCATCATGATCCATTAGATGTGAGCCTCATTGTCTTGTTTCTTACACATCTGATTCGACGCTCGCGTTGTAGTTCTCTGCTACGTTACCCTACCCCGCCCCCTCTCTGGGCACACCTCAACTCAGGGACGTTCGCACACGAATTCCGGCGAGAACGTGAGTTTCGACCACTTCCCATCGCATCTTCGACTTACTCATTTCAGTCTGGACCACTGTCAACCACTCGATTGCCCGCTAAACCATTCACAGCCCGCATACACCACCTATCATCCCGGTGGCCCGTTCGTGGAGGTCTCCCACAGGTGTTTATCGTCGACGTTCCTCTCGCGCAGGCTAAAGAGGCATGTTCAGTTCATTTTATCCAATGTCTAATGCATGGATTTACAGCGCAACGCTGCGGCAGGTGCTCCAAAAAAAGACAAAGATATAGTACCCATTGAATATATCGACCCTCCCTCTGAACCCTGATTCACAACAACCAGCTACAGCAGTACAGTCTGCCACCGGAGAGCATGGAAGCGACCGATAATGTTTCTGCTTCTAGCGTCGTGCGGCTGACATCTCCTCTGTTGTATAATTGTTAACTCGCATTCGGTGCTCTATGGATGTAAGTATAAGGTACATATCTTCTTTGTAATGTTAGATCTCGCCTCGTCATTGACATTTTGATTCCGGAATGTAGTACATAAAGGAGACATGTCCAACACATCCCCAATAAGCTATGTACTATGATAGTTTCCTTGCTATTCTATGGTAAGAGTTTCTATCCTTTATATCCATGCATGCGGATACCTTCGCTTAACTGAGATCGACATCCCGGAAGTCCTGCGCGTTGATCCGTTTGTTGTTTCTGGTTGGGCTAAATAGATCGAGGAATCCGCGATGCGAGATGCTTAACCACCGATTCGAAGCACAAATGATTGGAGCGATACCATTGCGACGTGATGAATTGAGTGGATCAGGGATGTCAACCGATATTCCGTCTTGGCGAAGGGCAGTGTTGGTAGTCGTGGGTGACGATGTTGAGAGGAGACAGCTGGAATTTTGACAGCTTCGCTGATACTTGCACCGTCGATGAAGTATGGACGAATGTAGCAGATGGTACCTGGAGGGTCAAGGATATGTTGTTATATTGACATAGGACTTACCCTTTCGCGCACCCTCACACACAGCTCCGCTGTTCCTTTGCCGCACTCCAAGTATGCGGTTCTTGTCTGCAGAGAGACTCGATGTCACGCGTTCGCAAGGGGGAGGCGGGTCAATGTCTGTGTCGGGTGGGTGGTGCCAGAAATACCGTCGATGGTAGTGAAAGCGACATGGAATCAAGTAAGGTGGAAGTCTGCAGCGTGGTTGGCTAAAATTAAGGTATCAGTCTTACAAACAGAAAGTCAGGTTAATGGACACTCTGGGGGTACCTCTGTCACTCTACAAGGAATTCGAAACCTGGCACTGTAGATAGTGGTTCCAATAAAAATCACTGGAAAATGCGCTGGTGCTGAATGTGTCAGAGGAACTTCTACTGAAACTGCATGCAGTTAATTTCAGTGCTGAGTCTGCGGAGTCATGGCACGTAAGCAGTAGTTTTTGAAGGGGGTCATGACTCGTAGGGAACATTCTTGCTGGAACGGAGGCTAACTATGTACCTCGTGTGTTGGGCATCTATGAAAACGAGGTAAGTTGGCGTGGTAAGGGAGCGTAAAAGCGCACAATACACGCACCTGTGCAGCTTAGAGAAAGACACCCACAATACCTCGACCGCGCTCAACACCATCAACCTCCAGTAAAATGTCGCAAGTCTTTCCAAGCACCACACCCCTTCGAACGTTTGAAGGTCATGAGGAGGATGTAAACGCAATCGCAGTTTTCCCCGATAAGCGTCGAATGGTTACGGGCTCGGAGGACAACACAGTTCGTCTGTGGGACTTGGAGACAGGTGTTGTGTTGAAGAAGATGGAGGGGCATAGCAGTGTGGTGCGGGCATTGGCGGTGTCAAGAGATGGTCGAATGATAGCAAGCGGTGATGAAAATGGAGAAATCATCGCCTGGCACGGTGAAACTGGTGAATCTCTCACCCAACCCATTGAAGCCCACTCCAAAGAAATCTACTCCTTGGATTTTTCTTCAGATGGTACGGTGCTGGCCACTGGTTCATGCATGGACAGAACGACGAAGTTTTGGTGTACCAAAACGTGGCAGATGCAAGGTAAACCAATCAACTGTGGTCATCGTGTCTTCTGCGTTCGATATTCACCTTCTGGTGAACTTCTTGCAATCGCAACAACCAACAATATCCAAATTTATAATCCAGCCACAAAGAAACGCGTCGCATCTTTGAAGGGCGGCGGAGCATACAGCTTCTCACTCGCGTGGACGCCCGATGGCACACGCCTTCTTTCAGGAGGCTCTTCCAGCAATGCTACTATACGAGAGTGGGATTCATTGACCTGGCAGCAGGTCGGTCATCCCTGGGAAGGCCACGCTGACAATATCAACGCCATTGCCATTCATCCCGCTGGCACCCTCGTCGCTTCCGCATCTTATGACAACCATGTCCGTCTCTGGCGGCTCTCAGATCAACGAACCATCGCCATCTTCCAGCACTCATCCCCGCTGCAATCTGTCACTTTCTCCACAGACGGCAAGCACATCCTCAGCGGAGGCCAAGATAATAAGACCTCAGAGTGGGCAGTACCAAAGAACGCCAACTCAAAGGCGAGTTTCCATTCTTGACTCATGTACCACAATTTGAGCATCCTTCGTGCAGATCCTGACTATCACGAGAGCCCGCGATGAATGTATAACTGGGGACCTGTCTACCGCTGAAGAGCTACTCACGCAAGACATCCACACGCGCGCCAACGACTATACTTCATATGCTCATCGTTCATTCGTTCTCGCCCGAAAACTCGACTGGGACCACGCCCTTGAGGATGCAATCAAGGTGAGTTATATTGACCCCATTGTGGCCCCCTTTTATCAAAAGGCTAACTTTCATCCGTGACATAGTCCATCAGCATTCAGCCCTCATTGACAGGCTTTATCTCCAAGGGCATTGCCCTCTGCGGACAAGGTCACGTCTGGGAGGCAAGGGCAGCATTTGACGTCGCATCCATGTTCACCAACCAAGATTCAGAAACCAACCATTTTCTTCTCTTGATAAAGGTAGGTCAAATTCGTCTCGCATATTCTCTACTTCATTCCGTATTTTAGGCAATCGCCCTCTTTAACGCAGATCAACATGACGAAGCAATGCTGCTCATCAAGGAGCTGGCTGCTGCTTGTCCAACTACCGATCCTCTCGCACGTCGTGTTGTGGAAGTAAGTGTCATGGCCACGCTTGGTCATCAACTTATCTTTGCAACTTGCACATTAGACATATCTACGCGTTCAGCTCGGAATCAATGCCTTCGATAGCGCGTGTCACGATGAAGCCGCTGATCACTTCACTGTCGCTGTCAACTCGGGCGCTTTCTCATCGAAATACTTTCATTTTGTATATGAGGACTTGACCGTGGTGCGTCAAGATGACGCATACATTGTGCTTTTCATAACTGAGTGTTTTGTTCAGCTCTTTGGCTGGGATCTTGAGTCTTTGTGTCTCACTGCCCACCAGAAACGGTGCCAGGCATTCCTTTCAGCAGGTAAACCTGATGAAGCACTCGAAGCACACCAATGCATGATGGATGTAATTGGCGGGTGGACGAATGCTAACTGCCTTGATTGGTCCAACGGCAAGTGTGAAGTCCGTGATGTCATGTAGACTACAATCCTCACACATATTTCACTCAGCTTTCAAGCAAAAATGCAGCGCGCTCTGTGCTGCCAATGGAGATGTCGCCCTCACTGCAAGCAATTATGGCAGGGCTATCGACCTATACTCGGCGGCAATCAACTCTAATTCTGCATCTGATGCTGTCTTTGCAAAGCGTAGTAAGGCAAAGTTGGGTAAGATGCTATGGATGGAAGCACTTCTCGATGCGCAGAAGGTGCGATGGCATCTATCGTTTCATAACCAATGCTCACTGTGGCGATACATAGGTCATTGAACTCGACTCTTTGTCTTATCTTGGATACAATTTGAAGTACCAAGCGCTTCATGGTGCACAACGCTACGACGAAGCGATCCAGACCTTCCAAACGATGCTCTCGAAATTGGACAAATCTCCCGACATTCAGATACGAAGTAAGCCTTTAATAACACATTCGTCAACATGTTTAACTCTTTCTACAGAACTGCGCCAGCAGTATCTCAGACCCTCTGAAGTAGAACGTGCTATTCGACGGGTCATCAATGCCCAACTCGACAATGCTCCGCTCCGTGTACTCGACACTACCACCGGTCTCTTATGCGATCGAGAGGCGCAGATAAGCGCCTTCAAAATGAGCATAGAGTACAGGGAGCTTGTGTCGTCAACGATCACGCATCCAGACCTCCACATGAAGCGCATCGAAACAGTGGTGATGACGTACCTCCAATATGCTATGCTATCACACAGGTGGGAAGGGAAGGAACCGCTGCTGCAGGATATCCAGGGAAAGGGCGTGTATGACTCAGAGTTGGATATGGTTAACGGCATGCCGAAGTTGCGGTCCTTCTGCAAAACTGCTCGTGATGCGGGGTGTAATTGGGCATGGAGCGATACATGCTGCATTAATAAGAGCGACAGTGTGGAATTCCAAGAATCGGTCACCTCCATGTTCCTCTGGTATCACCACTCCGCGCTCACGATTGTCTATCTGTCGGATGTCCCGCCTTCATCAAAGTCTGGCACACTGGCAACCAGTGCTTGGAACACGCGTGGATGGACGGTTCAGGAATTCATCGCTCCCAAAGTCATTCTTTTTTATCAAAACAATTGGACTCTTTATCTTGATGATCACACTCCCAACCACAAGGAGTCCTTTGCAATCATGCAGGAATTAAAAGACGCGACGGGCATAGACCTACCAGCCTTTCCGGCCTTCAGTCCCAGCATGAGTGGCGCCCGAGAGAAACTCCGTTGGGCCTCAACCCGCATTACAACACGTCAGGAAGACATTGCATACTCGTTATTTGGCATCTTTGGTGTCCGCCTGTCTGTAGATTATGGCGAAAAGCAGGACAAGGCTCTCGGGCGGCTCCTGCAGGAGATCGTGGCTCGGTCGGGTGACATCACTGGCCTCGATTGGGTCGGAAAATCATCAGATTTCAACAGTTGTCTACCAGCCTCCATCACTTCATATGAAGCTCCACCATGCAAGCTACCACACCTATCCGACGATCAAATCCAGTCATCGGTTTCTTCACTGCGGAAGACGATGGCTGTGGATTTTGCTTCGAACCTCTATACCATGCTTCGGGACATGCCAAGCGCCCTTCGCTTCGCAACACAGAGATTGCATCTGCCTTGTCTTGCATTCAATGTCAGGGAAGTCAGACGGGTGCGTAGACAAGCCCCAGAAGCTCATTGCACGTATGAGGTGAAGGCAGACGGGCTTCACAACTTACTTATCACCACCGAAGAGACCCTGGTTCAGTTCTGGCCGGTGAGGCCCATTGAGCAAAAATTCGTCCTTGTCCGTCCCTGGGATCGGTCTCTCCTCGAGCTACCTGACTTTGGACATGATACGGAGAGCGACGAAGATTATGGGATGTCGCCTTCTTCTCCGTCAGACGACCGGTCCAATCCTGTAAAAGAGGAGGTGGTTGATCTAGAACCACGAGCACTGCGGTTGCTTGTTCGCCTCGGGGAGTCATTTAGCGCATTTTTGCTAGCGCAGCAGCGCAGTGGAGAATACAAGAGGATTGCATCGGATCATGATATCATTGGACAGGTCAAAGACGCGGCGGTGTCTGTTGGAGACATCAGGACCATAGAAATATCGTAGTTGTATGTTTTATGTTTTGAAGTTTATGGATCTGAGCGGTTTGCATGGAATTAATATTGATTTGGCGCTGTTCTATCCTCTAGGATGGGCTCATTTACAAGCTACCCGGTGGTACTACATCTGATTAACTTGTGATTTTTGGGGCTCTCAGTCATCTTCACAAATCTGCACACCGGAGTAGTTGTTTGTGCAACTAGGTAGGTTCAATATGTCACTTCCGTTATGTGTCCCATGGCCATGGGAAGGATTAGACATTGCCGAGGTGGCCACGCTCACTGCAGTGACTAAAACAGAACTTCATTGGGTAAGTCATCTTCCGGTGATTCGATTAAATCACTGGGTGTCAGATCTTCAGAAACAATTCAAGAAAATGTTTACTTTATTGAGAAGAAATGATGTGCCGGCAACGTTTGTTCTAGGGAATTGAGGTACTACTTTCGCAAGTTGCCACAAACTGTACCATGATACAGTATTTAAGCCCAACGGACTCACATCACCATAATCTTCACAACCCATCTTCGCAATGGATTCCACCACAGCATACCCACTATGTGCTTCAAACGAGTCACGTTCGTCTCTCATCGCTACCCCACTCTGAGATACGAGTGCAACACCCTCCATTCATGCTGATGATACTGCGCTGCTGAGTCTCACACAGCCACCCCCGAACCCAAGCAGTTGTGTTATCATCATACAGAACAACTACATTGCGGAGGGGGGAACCATCAACATACTTTCAAGTCACTGCAACGGTTCCAGTGAGTTCTTCGCATATCTGACTTACCAGATACTCACCTTGCAAATAAGCCGTGACCAAGTTAGATTCCGTCCCACTAACCGCAGAGCCCATACCTTTGAACCCTCCGTCGGCGAGGCAGGCAGAGTCAGCGGAGCACGGTCGTGAAAGGATAGTGCTGAGCGGTAACACGTTCGGCGAGTGCGTCATGATAAATGTAAGATCGCCAGGTTGCACTGGAGTTGGTAGGTCATTGAGTTCATCTGAAAGAAATTTAGCTGAAGATTGATTGCGTCAGTTAAAAAACTGCTCTTGCATCCCGAATTGACCGCAACATTTAGGGGGAGGAGTTTACTGGTCTTGTAATGTATTCACCTGTGTGCGCGTGCATGAAAAGATGCACTTCGTTGGCAATTAAACAAAATAGGGACGAACTGTGCGCGCCTAAGCTTAGTGCTCGGGTCATTTCGACATCTGCCTCCCCGAGGGTAATAATGAGCTCGCAATAAAGAGATAAATATCCACGGCAAGAGCGCCAATTTCATGCTGGCGGTCCCTCGGAATGTTCCGCGTTTCCTCTGGAAGAAAATGTGCACCTTGATTGACATTCGAAGGACATGTGGTTGTACATTATGTATCATATCGCATGTCGCATACAGAACCCATAAAGGGCCGTGCTGTTCCAGAAAATGCACAGGAAGGGGTCGCAATCATTAGTTCTAGATGACAGCATTAACAATTCGCAAAGAAATTGGACTTGCCAATATAATACCATCGAACCTGCTGCGTGAACCCCTCGCTCTGGGATGGGATACATATATCCCGGTCTTTCCTCCCTTTAACAACACGGGCACCAGTGAGACCCAACATGTCATAGAAGTCCAAACCTAAAAACCGCCACCAGAATACTATCGTGGACCAAGAACTATGTGCTCTTGGACTCCGAAACCGAAGTTGCATACCTCCGGGAAACCGAACTCAGGTTCGATCACTTGAGATCGCGTTCAATAGTTTCCTTGACACACGAAGAGTGGCATGGACATCTTCTCGTTACAAGAGATACTGATTCAATATATCGACGGTGTAGCGAACTTTCGAGGCGACTCGGGTGGCGGGGAGGACTAGTGAGTTGTTCGAGAAATTTGAATGCGCGGGCGAGATTGCCGCGTGATCAGATGTCCTGCCAAGCTGAATCGCTTCATCAGCAGAAAAGTAGTGGGCACTGGGCTCTATTGGTATCACTCGTTTGGGGCATTGAAAACTGAGGTTGCAGGCTGACTCAGCCGCTACTTAAAAGTAGTAGTGACTTACTGCCCATTCCATATGGCGAGCCTGTTCTTCCGATTGCTTGGCGCGAAGTCTGGGCACTAAAACTGCAGTGACGCCTCGGGTTCACGTTTCACGTCAAGAACTGTCGAGTGTCTTTAGTACACTCCGCTTCTACTACCACCTATTGTCTGCCAGCCTTGTCTCCCCGCCCATCACATCTGACTGCAGCCCCGGCTGGTCTCCAAGAGGACTTATTTGACGCTCTCTAGCATGTATCTCCTTTCCCATGTCTTCATATCAAGTCACAACCCGAGCGTTTCATCCGAAGCACCAACCGAGTACATCCCCACGGGCTCAAAAACGGTAAACAATATTTCAGCGTCTGCCTGCCTATCCCATTACTTCTAGTTTTCACTGGGCAATGTCGGACCGCCACTCGGGCTTCTGTGATCAGTGACAGCGAAGTCACGATTCACAACAAACTCGTACAGATAGACCCAGGCTGCGTGATCATTGGCGTCCTGAGGCGCGTTATTCAATTTCCGATAACCACACCACGAGGAGCACGCATGCCACTGAGGTCCAGGTGTCCCTTGGTCCTGTGAGTTTCTATTCTTTACAATCTCATCGGTACCTTCCGTGAGGCAGCCTCGACGTGTCGGATGGGTACCAAGCTTATGTGTGTACAGTTCGCCCCATTCCAAATTGCTTGTACATCGCAACTTCTATAGAGATGTATTGTACAGATGAGCGGAACACCAGTAAATCTATCTCTGCCACTTCATTCCGCTAGATGGGGCTAATTTGGGATACTAGAGCGGTTTGCTTGACTGGCACAGACAATAGTCAAAGCTCGGCTCGTCCAAATAAACTAAACGACTTACCAGCTCCAGTACAATCTAGCGATCCTACATTTATCATGACGCACTCGCCGAACGTGTTACCGCTCAACACTACGCTTTCACGACCGTGCTCTGCAGGCTCTGCCTGCTTCGCTGACAGAGGCTGCAAGGGTATGGGTTCTGCAGTCGTCGTCACGTGATTTAACTTGGACACGGCTTATTTAGAAGGTGAGTCTTCTGGAATCTGAATAAGTCAAACATGCAAAGAGCTCACTGGAACCGTTGCAGTGACTTGAAAATATGTTGATGGTTCCCCCCTCTGCAATGTAGTTGTTCTGTATGATTATGACGCAGTTGTTCGGGTTCAGGGTTGGCTGTTCAAGATTCGGTAGGGGAGTGCTATGATCATCGGTCACAGAAGCATGTCCGGACGATAGTTTCGGTGTTGCAACACTAGCATCTTGGAGTGAGGCGATGGTGAGAGGCAAACGGTCCCCATTTGAAATACAAGATTTGCATGCCCCAGTGGAAGTATCCATTCGCAGAGATATGAGAGTGTTGATAAAAGCAGGGGGACACACCCTTTTTAAATGTACCTAATTGGCGCCTCGGGTACACCACGTCGTCCTTTCAATCTGTTTATTTCGAAATCATCACGGGCCAACAACAAATGACCGGGCCCGGGGGGACCACGACTGCAAGATAAACGATTTTCATTGGCTAACTACAAACCCAGAATTTTCGAAGGTGTTACGTCAGCCTGTGCTCATCATTCTTCTGGGCACTTGAACTATATAGGGCTCTCAATTCTAAATGTTCGAGTTCACCTGGGAGCCGAGCACCGCTAACCGTCGCCAAACCTGTCCAAAACGGGATTCGTACCTAACCCTTACGGCGCGCAGCACCGACACTTGCAGTCTCAAAACACATCCTAAACCTCAGCGGTGCTCCTAAACCTCGTGATTCACGCTCCTAAACCTCAGCAGACCTAAGCCTTAACATTTCTAAAACATTTCTAACTGTTTCCATAGAGTATATCCAGCACTATGTGGTATGTTTATGAATATAATGCATCTCTCAGTCAAAAATGGAATGATTTGATTATACATTGCTACATAACAAGGTTTAGATAAGGGTTAGGCCTGCTGAGGGTTATGAATGACAAGGTTTAAGAGTACTGCTGAGATTTAGGATTCAATTCGATATATAGCAAGTCAAAGGTGCCTGCCAAAAGCAGATTGTTTGGTCGAGTTAGTGTGTTTCTCTATGATTATATTTTCAAACTCAGTTAACATCTAATTGCGCTACCACTATAGTTCAACCGCCTGTTCTGGCGTCTGATTGTCTGAATTTAAGCTCAAGTTCTATGGACACTTCCATACTTACTATCCCTTCCACTGCAATCGGCACCCCACAGAAGTCGGTGCTTCACAAAACTCGTATTTCTAGCTACTTAAACACAAAATTCTTTACATAGGTATCGTCCTCTCTCTAATACAACTCATTACGAGGTTGAACGACCACAATTAAAGCAGAATTGAGTGAGATAGTCGAAAGTGCTGAAGCCACGCAGAAATGTCACCTGCCAATATGTGCCATGACGGAGTCTTTGACAAGTTGCACACAGGAAGTGCTGTAGCGCTGCTGGCTATGGGGCTGATCTAGGTATATGCACGGGGTTTGAAAACCCATGTGGGTGGCGGGTGTGGGTAGCCCGGGTTGACATATTAATGTCATAACGTGGGACTTGCTGAAGGACCCATTTCTTATCTCCTTGGACATAACCTTCGCGCAAAGTTCGCGTCTGTTCGACTTCGCATCACTGAGCACAACCTTTGTCTCGCGAAAAATCACACTTGAGGGCGGTGTTGCTAGACGATGTTTATACTCTTTGTATGTACGCTCTTCCTGCATCTCGCAGATCTTGTCATGCATGCAGGACCCATCTGTAGGTTCAGGAGACGTACGAATGGATGCAGATTGCGCCGGTAGAGATGAGCGACAATCAGTGGTTTTCAAGAGCGATGGCCAGATAGATCTGGGCCTAACCTGACCGCCTGCATACATATTCTACAGACAGGAAGGGAATAAACATCCTTGAGGAACCTGCGGATGATAAGGACACAGCTTAATATGCCTTCGCCCACGTCTGGTGCTGGTGAAAGCTTTGGCCTGGGAATCTAGGAGCATATCGATCACGGTGCCAGATATAATTCAGCATGTTCGATATGGCCTTCTATGTCGTGATCAGTCCCACTGGTGCCCGTGTTGCTGGGAGGGAGGAACGGGAACATACCAAGTTCCACTGTCGAGGGAGGGATGGCAATATTATACCGCCTAGTTCAAACAGCAGTATTATTTGATGAGTCTAATTCCTGTAGCAACTTGCGGTTGTGTTAATGTTGTCACCTAGAAATAATCATTGTCATCCCTCGCTGTGCCTTTTCACGAGTAGAACTGCCCCTTTAAGGGTTCTGTGTCATGCACTATGATTGATATCGTGCAACTGCATGCTCTTATATCCATCAAAATGCAATCAAAATGGACGACATTTTCCAGAGAAAGCACAGAACATTCCGAGGGACCGCCTTTGCTTTTAACCGAAGGACCACCATGCAATTGGCGCTCTTCCCGTGGGTATCTGATTCTTGATGGCGAGCTCATTATTATCTTTAGGCAGCAGGTAGCAAGAGAACCAAGCTTAGACACATACAGCGCGTCCCGATTTTATTTACAAAGATTATTGGTCGAGGTCTCTACATAGGCGTACAGGTGGGCGCAAAATACAAGACTAGTATCAGATTCAACATCGCTCACTCCATCCTGCTAGACGTTACGGTCAACTTGGGACGCAAGTGCGGTTTGTTTAACTGATGACAATCAACCGTAAGTCAAGTTTCTTTCAGATGAACTAAACGACCTACTAGCTCCAGTGCAATTTGGTGATCCTACATTTATCATGACACATTCGCCGAACGTGTTGCCGCTCAATATTATGCTTTCACGACCGTGCTCCGCGGGCTCTGCCTGCGTCGCTGACGGAGACCTCAAGGGCGTGGGCTCTGCAGTTGCGGTAACATGTTCTAATCTGGTCACGGCTTTTTACATCTTGGGGTAAGTCTACTGGTTGGTTAGACATACGAAGAACTCACTCGAACCGTCACAGTGGCTTGAAAATATATTGATGGTTCCCCCCTCCGCAATATAGTTGTTTTGTATGATTATGATGCAGTTGTTCGGTGGATTGGGGGATGGCTGTTCGACGCTCGGCAGCGAAGTGCCATCAGTCATGGAATCATGACTGGACGACGATCTTGGCGTTGCACTAGCATCTTGCAGTGGGACGATGACAAGTGGCAGATGAAACTCTGTTGATGCACAGGGTGAGGTTCCAGTGGAAGTATCCATTGTATGGATGGGGGCATTGGTACAAGCAGGATGGAGTGTGTCTTTTAAAGGGTATTGACCTGTATTTAATATATTGACGTTACAGCTCGATTAAATCATGTACACCACCCATCGCACACGCTGCGTGGTCAGCCAATCACATTCATCCCTCGATGGCAATCCTACTATTGACAGCCGCACCGCGTTCCTTGATCTGGCTTCTCGCCCTCCATTTGTATCTTGCGCGTTCCTTCGATCCGAAACTTCTCACTTGTGTCTTGGAGGCTAGAGTCTCGAAGTAGTTTAGCGTCATTATCTTCTCGCTTAGGTCCTAGGTCACACACAAGCATAGGTGCGCATGCCACCAAAAGTTGGGTCTCCGATTAATCAATGTTATCACGGAGTGCAACACGAACACGCCCCTGACAAATTATTTAGGAGCAACGGAAGCGAGATCCTTGCGCCCCAGACCCTTGACAACTATTCTCAGAACCGCAAAGAAAAGTTACTGAATATCGAGTTTTCGTTTGGTACCCAAATTTTCAGTTCTGCGCGACCAGACTCACCATGTGTCTGTGTTCTTATCTACTGCACAGCTGGGTTGTCGTTAAGTAATTACCAAGGTTCGTGAAGTCACAGAAAACGTGGAGAGTAGACTCCGGTCTGCTCGCATCATGAGGTGACTAATTCTCACTAGACAGTGAGAAATGGCATGAGATTATGATAGACATTGCGATCAAAAGCTATACATATAATAACGCGAAAGGCCGCTCGCGGCAGAGCCCGCTACGGTCACTCTTTCGAGCCGTAAAGTAGGGCTCGTGACCAGCCTGGTGTATATCTGGTGTGACTGGTCGATCTCGGAGAAATTTGGCAGGAGAAGCGAGGAGTTTGAAATTTAGCACGTTCCAGTCGTGCCCCACGGTGGGATTCGATGGTATCCTTTACGAGTGCCCTTTCAATGACACAACACCAGCAAGTTCTCGAGATCTTCTCGCAACTCGATCTTCTTTCCCAAGGATCTCATTAATGTCCAGTCACGCGGTGATTTCTGTGGTCGACTCCATCAATAACCTCACCAACCTCAATTTTCTCGTATCTGTTCCAGTTGCCATGGAGGGTGTTTGTGAGATCGAGTGCAACATGAGGTCCATGACCGTCATCCGCAATTCACGAAGTATCTTGAGGACAACGAGAATTTTTCCTTTCTCGTCCAGGCTGCATCATGGGTGGGTAATATTGGGGTAATAGGTATAATGCATGAACTGGTATCATTTCATTGTCCTAGTTAACATTTAGTACTGCTGCTCGATGTGCTATGATTGGTGAGAGGCATACAATACTTTGTACGATGCGAATGAAGGAACTTTGTATGGTCAACGCTATCCAAATACCCAAAGCGGCTTTTTCACAGCCGCTGGCCTCCACTAGCGTCAACTTTGGCACAGACTACACATTATCTGCGTCGGCGGACAACATGTACAAGCTACAGTACACTATTTTCTTGCCCAAAGAATTTCCTACACATCTCTAAAGCTGTAGACTAAATGAGACGTCTGAAGTCCATGCTGCGGGAATAGAATGGTATCAAAGCCTCGAACTGTATGTCAAGAAACTGCAGTTGTTTGAGTGATAGTGGGCTATCTGCTTCTGGAACCACGACCACCGAGAACTGATGTGGACGGTGAGTGACGAAAGGGTTGTCGCCAAGTTCATCTTCCTCGTTATGGGCATGATGGTGGCCAAGAATGCGGTGGTCAATTATGGAGGCCCAGTCAATGCCATACATGTG
This sequence comes from Suillus weaverae, assembly GCA_016767475.1. NCBI lineage: Eukaryota > Fungi > Basidiomycota > Agaricomycetes > Boletales > Suillaceae > Suillus > Suillus weaverae. Next base: position 168,022 of record MU179307.1, read on the forward strand.
CTCGCATGCGGGATTCGAGCTACAGAGGAATTGATTGTGATCAGGCCTGGGCTGCACAACTGATGCTCCGAGCCTCCAATACACCTACAAAAAGTGTGTCGGGGCACGCGCAGCATGTTACTGAGCCTGCTCGCCTACATAAGTTACGGACTTGAAAGCAATGTCTTCGAGAAAATCGGGACTTCAAAAGGAGGTCATAGCGCTCTATAGACAGTATGTGACAGTCGGGATAGAACACAAACAACAAATGATGTTCCGGCGCATTGCGCATGGTACAAGGAATCCCACACGATCGAGGGCACCACCTTTTGACTCGCGCGTAGACGGTTGGTAGTCAGGCTTTTGAATCATGTGCGAAGGATCGATAAGTGGGACCAGCAGCACGCAGGGGGCGAACTGCCTGAAGAATTGTTGCCATCGTTTTGCGTCTCAAATAATTCAGACAAGTCAGACTGCCAGGTGCTAGTATGGCGCAACTTTGGATCAGTGTGAACTTCATGGTCAGATCTAGAAAGATATTCGAGGCAGGCCTTCAGAACCGTGCGTACTGCGAACCAAACACCACGAACAGACCAGTGACAAACATATTTAGGGCCGGGGTTAATGCTTTTTTCTGCCAAAAGTTCAAAAATGAGGTTTTTTCGACGATGACACCGGCAAAACCCACTACTGCCGTAGCGGGAATAAGCATGCATATCCACCAACTTCGTGTAATCGATCATTCACACTCGTTCTGAAAGCAGCCGCATGCTGCGTGTCCTACTGAATCGATCGGCGCAATATTTGAGCTGTTATTTCAAAATCATCACCGGCAAACTACAAATGGCCGCTGCAGTGAGCCTGCGACAGACCGCGATTAATGTAGTACGTACCCGTATGAAAAGCGTTTGCGTCAGCTTGTGTTTCTGACTTGACCTCGAAATAGTTGCGGAACCAGTCCTCGCTTCTAATGATAACACTTCACGGGGTGATGCCTGAGAATATGCACCGTAAGTGGGATAGTTTGCAAGACCTGAGTAGCAAAACTGAGAGAGCAGCAGTGCCACGTAGCTGGAGGGAACTGCATGGTTACCGTGAGATCCCTGGCGAGAGCCGTTGTAGTGATCGCTGCTTGCAAAGAGTCAATATCCATCCCTAGCTTTTTCGTACGAATGAATCTAAGCGGCATGGTGCAGAAGTTGATCGAGAGTAGTTACTGAGTCGTTGTACCGAAGGGACTGCGCCTGCTATTAGCTGTGTCGTACCATCTACCAAGTTTTGCTACTCTGGGCATTAAGCTCTGTCCCGTGACAAAATAATAGCTGACAGTAAGTGCAAAGTGAGCGAGTGAGGATTTCGGACACCATTGTCAACGACCACACAGACCACACAGAAACTATCCAACACAGGACCAACGACTAACCCCACAGGATAACAGTTGATCATAGACGAAACCCTCGCTTTGGGGAGCAACGTCAATAAGCCTCGACTTTTCTAGATGTTGTGTTTAGTTTGAGATGGAAGAGCAGTTTGTTTAACTGATCAGCGGCAAAGAATCGTCAGGCTCTTGGATTTTTGATCAGAGGTAAAAGACCCACCAGCCCCCGTGCAACGTGGAGACCCTATGTCTATCATGACGTGCTGGCCAAAAGTATTGCCGTTGAATACTATGCTCTCACGACCGTGGTCCACTTGCGCCGAGTCCCGACTATCTCGTCAACGGAGGCTGCGAGGATGTTGGTTCTGTAGTCCCAGCGCCGTAGTCTAGTTCGGTTATACCTTGTTGGAAAAATGAGTCTAAATGGTAAGTTGGATATGTAAAGAACGAGCTGGAACCACTGTAATTGCTCGAAAATATGTTGATGGTTCCCCCCTGCGCAATGAAGTTGTTCTGGATAACGGTGATGCGATTGTTTGCATTTAGGGCTTGACTCGGCAGTGGAGTTTTATCAGATATCATGGAAGCCTAATAGGACGCAGGGCTTCAGCTTCAATAACGGTCGCCATGATGCGATGCGGTTGAGATAGTTCAAACATGTGGCACGTCCCCATGTTTTTATAAGCAGGATCGGCTCCCCATTCCGGAAAGAGATCTTGACAGGGTTTCTTCCAGTGAGCAAACTGGCTGCACAGTGCACACTGACCGAGATGCATCTGATTTAATATTCGCGGAGATAAAACAGCCCGCGGCCGAAAAGTTGTGGAAAAGGGTTTTTTTGGGCCAGCCAGCGCGCACGCAGACTTGTCACGGTGCTAATCAGAGACGAATCCGTTGTGGGTCCGCTCAAGATCGATTGAATGCCGCAACTTGCAAGTTCAACCGAAATGGGCACGCATTGTCTGTCCTCACTCATCGTACTGGAACAATGCGCGAGAACAGCGTGGTTGAGGTAAGGAATCAATGGTTCGCTCGTCACTGATCTAGACTTTGTCCATGCTAGGGCAATTGTAAGATGCGCGTGAGTCTGCGTGAGTGTTGCTCAAAAGTCTTTGAGTGACCAGATCTGCCGTTACATAGTGTGACGAACCATGAAAGTGTGACTCACGTTACTACGATTGTGTGGTTTATAGAGCCTACCGTCTGTCGTCTTTGAAATGGACCAGTCCGTCTTTGTTTATTCGTTCACTGCTCTGGCCATCTCGTTACCCTGCGTGAGTGATAATTTCAGCGTCAACATTTGGTCTTTCACTTTTATATGATGAGCACCCATTTCATCCTTGTTCTTCGAGCCATGGGCCGTCTCTCGAGATGTTGCGCCGCGACGAGGACGACAAACTCTGGGTCAGGGAATCATTTCCCTCTTGTCTGACTTTTTTCTCCATACCAATTCGCTTTGGGATTTTCGCTAATCATCACTAGCTTTATCTAGCTCTCATCTTGCTTTCGCCTCCCCCAATAATAACCAGACCCTCAGAAAAGACATACCGTTCACGGAAATCCCTCAAAGACCCTCTCAACCTTCCATCCCTCGCCGATGTAGGCTCCATTGATCTCAGTGTCATCATTCCCGCGTACAACGAGACATCCCGTCTCCCGTCCATGCTCGAAACGACACTTGATCACCTCAACTCCGCTTCCATCCGCCCGACACGCACATACGAGCTCGTCATAGTCGACGATGGTTCAAAAGATGACACGTCCGCACTTGCGCTAAAACTGGCACAGCAACATCTCAATAGCGATATTCGGGTTGTCACGCTTGAAAAGAACCTTGGCAAGGGCGGTGCAGTACGCCACGGGATGCTACACGCACGCGGAAACAGGCTGTTGATGGTGGACGCGGACGGTGCAAGTCGCTTTGAGGATCTAGAGCTGCTATGGAAGAAGATGGACGAACTTGGGCCGAAAGACGAGCCGACGGTGGTCGTCGGCAGTCGAGCGCACCTCGTCAAGACCGAAGCTGTGGTCAAGGTGCGCCTTTTGTCCGACGTGACATGACTAGCTTCTTACACCGCTCTCTGTCAGCGCTCTGTGCTTCGAAACATCCTCATGTATGGCTTGCACACTATCCTACGCATAGTGGGCGTGGGGCATATTCGTGACACCCAGTGCGGATTCAAACTATTCTCACGTCGTGCTGCACAACAGATTTTTCCTGCACAACATCTTGCCACTTGGATATTCGACGTTGAGCTTTTCCTGCTTGCGAAGCAGTTGAGTATACCTGTTGCAGAAGTCCCTGTGCAATGGCATGAGGTAGCGGGGAGCAAACTGAATGTTGTCAAAGACTCGTTACAGATGCTCAGGGACCTGCTCGTTCTCCGCGCTAACCATCTCATCGGACGATGGAAAGTATCACCATGATGAAATACCACGACCGAGCCAGTCACGGAATAATATATTTTTGTCTATGCGCATGGTGAATGTGCTCTCACTGGCTCTGCAAAGACAGCTTGGAATATATCATGATTGTACATAGAGCAACATTAATTATCATAAATGTAGCATTGCAGGCGCGCGCCATCATGAGCGGCGCGGCAACTTTAGAAGCGTAATCTGGAGGTCAAGCTAGATTCTGGACTATTAGAACAAATCAGCGCGATGATTAGAACCAGGTGATGACGACGAATCCGAACTATGGTACGAGGCAAGTGGACAGTTCCAGTGTCCTTCTGCAGTGGACGACTCTAGATGGCATTGAAAAGTCAAGCGCACGCGTTCATTCCAAATGTCTAATTGTCACGCATATGGTCCTGTCATCCTCCCCGATTATGACGATAAACTCTTTCAACACAAGACCAAGAATGCGAGACTCCGCCGAAGTGATTTTGTGAACATCGATAATGAGTCAACTCCCCACCAAGACTAATATTCACGACCTCGACTTCGACGTGGCACTCTACTGAGTAGGCATAACCAGGGCTCACTCGATGGGTACAATTGGGAGAATCGAGGGACAAGTCAAATTCTGGTCAATTGAGTTACTCCTAATAAGTCAACTGCCAACTCAGCACATGAAGAATCTCGAGTGCGAGCCTATTGTTCGTCTGCTAAATTTGATGAATACAAGTTGTCCATGGGGCCAGTATTTGCTCGACAAAACGGCTTCAATCGCGCGGGCCCTCGAGCGCTTCAATCAACTGACGCCATGGTGGCGATTTGGTTGGAAAAAAAGCGAGAACTAACGAGTACCAGTCAATGTGGCGGGCTTCACCGTATAGGCTAGTCCTACATCTTATAGTAAGTATGACACATGAAAGAAGCCTAACAAATACGAACCGCCCTATGAAACTGAATTGCAGCCATCTTCAAGTTGTGGAAGATAAAAGTACTGGCGGTGTAGTTGATGGTCCTCGCTGACTCGCGGAACGAGTCTCAGTTCCAGACTTGTCGGAATTTGAAGACAAGATGTAAAAGCTGTAGCTTGATCGTACATCTTTTCTTAAAATTCCGACGTCAGCTCCAGAGACGTCTGGAACCGGTATGAAGTACTGTCAGTACATTACCTCTGGAAAAAACCATATTGAGGAAGGCAAGAGGCGGAATGACTCTGGAAACCGGTTGGGAGTGGCATTAATTTTCAGAGAGAGAAAATGTGAAAGGAGGTTGGAATTGAAAGCAATATGTTTGAACTGGGCTGCTTATACAGAACAAATACAACATCAATCAAATTAGTCCAGCTTCGTCTATCACTATAAGGAGTCGGTGAATCGATCTATATAAGGTTTTGGGTTGGTCCGAGCGTTAGCTCGGGGTAGGACGCAAGCAGGTGGAAGCGAGAGACTATAGTGCATGATAAAGGGGAGTGGTGGGTTGGAGCACAGAAAGATAGTAAGTACGAGTGAGGATGCGTGAGGTATGCACTCGACGATTGAAAAACGAATGAAGAGAAACGGACGAGTGGTGCCGGGTTACTCCGGGAGGCTATGCAACCCCCAAACGTTCTTTATACCTAAACATAAATTAATCGCCTGAGCTATTCTCAATGAATTGATTAAAACCTTTATTTAATTATTATTTCTCCATTTAGTGCCTAGTGGATCCACTGAGACAGTCTATCTCTAGAAGTACGTTTGGCACACCGCTCCGAAGTACCTCGGACATGATAGGAATGTCTCTCGTGCCCTCCAGCCTATATATCGCGCACCATGTATTAAGGTTCGTTCACGTATTAACATTCACTGTGTTTTGCGGCTCTTCCTCTCCACGCAACTTCAGAGCTTCATTAGTGGCAATTATTTTCAAGCATCATCCACAAATCATCTTCATTTCCCAACAATACAAGTGATTTCTCTTCTTTAGGTTAGCATTCCCAAAACACCCACTGATGAGCTGGACTGGTGCATACTAAGATGAAGTCACAGGACGTTTCTCGTCATTCCTATATAAATGGGGCCCTCATACATTCCCAAACCATTCACGCGATGGTTTCAACAGGCATTCCGCTAGATACCGCTACTATAATCTCAACGGCGCTGGAAGGCGTCTTATACGGTGAGTATCACGATGACCATTCGTCCCATGCCCGTCAAGCTAGGGTTCTTCAGGCTTTTCGGTTCGCATGTTTATGGGTACCATGCGGGCATTGTCCTACCGCAAACTTAGCACGAATCGCCCGATCGCTTTCGTGGCAATCCTGATGTTGATATTGAGTACTGCAGTGAGCCCCTCGCCTCCCACACCTGATGCCATCTGCTGAATTCGCTCAAGCACTTGGCCGTAGACATATTTCGTCTCGAAGATGGATTTGTCAAGCATCGCGACATCCTTCCTGGTGGTCCAGTGGCGTTCTTCCAAGATATCAGCCAACCAACGTTCGTGACAAAGAATCTGATATACGCCTTGCAAACTATGCTTGGCGATGGGGTGGTGGTGTGTTCTATTTTTATTTGCCAGCTCACAACCCTCTGGGCTTAAAAAATGCCCTGTCTGGTAAAAGATTTATCGTTGTTATGTCGTTTGGCAATCTGTTTGGGTTATCATCCTACCAAGCATGCTGTGGTGCGGCTCCTCAGGTCAGGTCGCTACCGTACTCGGGGAATTACCTGTGCTGATTTTGCATCAAAGTGGCTGCTTTACTTGCGCCCTACTACGCTTCGCAGGCAACTGGCGGAAACATCTACACCAATCAGACTGCACAATGGATCACGGCGTTATTTGCCTTGACACTTTCAACCAATCTGATAAGTTCAGGTAAGCGTGCTTCTGCGTGAACGCGATGTCGAGAACTCATAACGACCTGAATTCGTCCAGGATTACTCGTGTATCGCATCTGGACGATCGAACGCAAAGTCTCTTTAGTTCGCGCTACAAATGGCACTACGATGCCTATCGTGCACGTGCTTGTGGATGCCGCTATCGTGTACGCTGCAGCCCTGTTCGTCGTACTAGTCTGTTTCGTCTGTGCGAACGACGCCCAGTATATTTTGCTGGACATGGTAATTATCGCCGTCAACTCCCGTTATGAGATCTTGCTGAACCTCGACCAAGATCATGCCAATTATCTCGATTGCCTTCTGCATGGTGTTGATTAACACTACACCGAGGAAAACCACTCCAAGACACCTCTCGACGATGGCCTCTGACGCGGAAATAAATGAGAGGGAAAGAAATTTGCAGCAACATCCTATGAAGCCTTTGCAAATCTATGTATCCCAGTGGACACAGAATGATGTGGAGTAGAAAGTGAGGACTAATTATACAGAAGCTTGTAATATATCTGAAGGTGAAGGGTGACGGCTCTAGCTCTTTGTCAGGTTCCAAGAGTCCTGAGTCAGAAGCAGATCGTCTCTAACCTCACTCGACACTTGTTGTATTTTGCGCAAATCTTTATCCTTGAACAAAGCCGCGCATATGTAAAACATAATTCGCTGTTCGTCATGCAGCCTCGAAATACAGTTCCAATGTACTCACAATCTTGAGCCATTGCCAGACCTTTGTTTCTCGTTGGAAAAGGATTATCTCTGGCAACGCTTTTCACCATCACACCCAGCCCGAATACATGCACCTCAGTCATAAATGAGTAAATGATTACTACTTGTTGGCGCATCAGACTACTATGACCGTACATTCAACGATCCAACCGTAGTACTAGTCTTTTTGGTTTCAAACTTCCATCAATATTGTCATTGCCACGCGGTCAGACAGCCACATGATAACAACAAGATACAAAACTGGACACCAAGAAGCCTTTGAAACGGACAGCGACGATAACAATATGAAAAGCATGTATGCGGGAGTGAATAAAGATAGACAAAAAGATCCAAGATCCAAGAACACAAATTGTTCACGGTAGATAAGGGTGCTGTGAGCAAAGAGCCCATCGGCATTGAGGTCGTCAAGGTTCATAATTTTCGTCGCCGCTCGTCCGCTATCATCAATATTTTCACCAGGCTGGATTCAAAGACAGGTTTTGTCAAGATGCTGGTAGAAATTTAGTTTGATTTAAACGTTATGAACTAGGAGTCACATACTGGTCTACACCCGCCTCAGAGTATTCTTTCTGGTCATTGATGAGTGCATTACCTGCTTCAGCGTCAGAATACTCAAAGGCACAATTCAACTGCAGCACTGACCAGTGATTCCAACGACGAAATCGGCCCTACCCATTTCTCGAAGTGTGGAGACCACCTCCAAACCAGACTTGACTGGCATCTGATTGTCGAGAAAGACGACATCGTACGCATAACCATTCTCCATCCCTTCACTATTCTGGTCCTGTTCACTGTCATGACTAAGGTCGAAGACCCTGGAATTAGGTCCATCTTCGGTCTTCGAAGTTCCTGGACCGCCGATGATCATCTCCAACGCGATCTCACCATTCTCAGCGGTTGAGACGATGCATCCCAATCTCGTCAGCATTCGAGACATGACGGTACGAGTAAGGCGGTCATCGTCAACGACTAAAACAATTATAGGCGGGTCAAAACCAGCCATGGGCCCCTTGCGGCCCAATGGCAACGGTAGGGTCCCTGATAATTGAGAAACTAGTGACGGCGTTCGAACTAGTGGATCTGAGCGAGTTGACATGGATGGAATAGCTGGCAGTGGTGTAGCATCATCAAGACTCTTCAGCGAATCCGCGGCGACTCTAGGTGAGCTGTCAATTGAGTGGTTTCCCATTCGGAAGAACATCCCGGGACTACCCAGGTTCTCGCCAGACCCATCGACAGCTGGAGTGAGCAGCGGAGGACCAAGCTGTGTGCCTGACGTGATAGTCCGGGTGAACCCGTGAGTTTCAGAGCTGTCAGCTGTATTTGGTAAATTCAACTGCCCCAGGCCCCCTAATTTAAAATGGGATGTTTGCTTGACACGACGAACGTAGAGTATGCATGATGCTGACCTTTGTCCATCATGGCCTGCATAATGTTCGTCGAGACTGCCTGAGTTGGGGCGCGGCTTGTCAGTAGATCCACTGATAGTGGCCCGGCTAGCTCAAAGGTACGCTGCTTCTCGCGCAGAATCGACTCCGCGTCTGGTTCATCGACAACTTTAACTCCGACTCCCAGCGCTGTTGCAAAACATGTGCATAAACAATTAAATTCGGGATGAACAACCTAGATAACTTACGCAGCTCGACCCAAAACGTCGACCCATGACCGACTTTAGAACGCAGGCCCAGCCGACCGCCGCTCAGCCTCACGATCTGGCGGACGAGGGCCAAGCCGAGACCAGTGCCCTTTCCGCCTTGCTGTCTACCTTGCTCAGTCTGATTGAATGCAGCTGAAAAAAGTGAGCGTCTCGCGACGAATTCACGAGACGATCACTCACAAAACAGCTTGCCCTGCGCCATTTCCCTAGGCGGAATTCCATGTCCGGTATCACCAATTTCAATCCGCACAATGATTTGCTTCAGTGGGCCCTTTGTTGAGGATTCTACGCCTTGTCCCCCGCTCATCATCGCATCATGTAGGAGATCAGAGTCATCAGCGGGAGCGCAGAGTACCTCCTCTATCGCGTCTTCGCCTATATCAATCTTTGGTCTTGGATTGTTGGAAGGTTCTGGCGCAGGATATGCAGGAAATATCAGGCGTGTTGAACACTTTATTCTTCCTCCCGCAGGGGTAAATTTACAGGCGTTGCTAAAAATGAAATAATCCAGATGGTCTCGATGGCGTATAGATAGATGCAGACCTTGCGAGATTGTTGATGATCTGTCGCAGCCTAGTAGCATCCCCAAGAACGATACCGTCTTCTTTGTTATTCAGATACTTGTCGGATTCTGCCAACTTGTCGCCTGCGGCCTCGTAAGTGGCTTGTCGCGCAACCTTGTCGATGGTCTCGTCAAGACAAGTCACGAGTTCAAGCTTGCGGGCATCCGTTGCCATGCGCAGTGGAATGAACAACGAGCGCATAACAGCATGAAATTTGTAAGGTTTAGACAAGATCTCAAACCGACCGCTATCCATGCGATTGCTAGGAGCGGTGTCAGACACGGTTCCTAGAAGCGAGGGAGCTACTCAAACAAGTCGAGCATATCGTTGAGAACTGCTGAGTAATTAGTTAGGTGCAGAAGATGAACGAAGATGAACTTGCCATTGGACATCATGACCAAGCTGCCCCCTAATGCCATGAATTCTATTTCTTGCGCTTTAGATACGGCGCACGATGCCTCCATATTCTGCACGGCAAGGACTAGACGCTCGATCAGCACTAGTTACACATTTGTACCTGATAACACCTACGAGCTGTATTCAAGGGCACTCGGACCTGTAAATTTCCGGTGAGTCAGGTAAGGGCAAGAAGGTACTGTACTTATCATGGAAGACATATCTAACAGCAATAGTCATTCAGCAAACTATGCAGGCATGCGAATACGATACGCACGACGTAAGCCTCCTCTTAGAGTCCGCTTCTTTTCGTTCATTGATTTGAGCCTTCTGGGTAGCCTTAAACTGGGTTTTGAGTTGCTCTCGGAGAATAAAGAGACGACGTCCGGACTGTGAAGGTGAGGGTAAAAAAGATAGGGATACTTGTTTCCACTTACATTCTCGTGCGTGTAATGCACAAACAAAAGGAATGTGTGATACAAGAGAAAATAAAGCATGTCTGGAATTTTTGGTGAGCTAGCGGTGTAAGATTAGAAAAATTCAACGCACGCTTGGTCCATATTGGCTTATATGGCAAAATGAGAGTACTTGAGCTATGGGAAATCAATATGGGCCTCGCAGTAAATAAACTCGTGCACATCTCACATGATCAAGAATGTCAATGCCCCCACCATAGCGGCAATTCTATCCATCCTCATCCCGAACAGTGCTATAGTTTGCAATGCAGAGGTATAGCTAGAAGCAAGGATGAGCGGTTTTGAGCTCGAAGGCCGGTATAACGCACTAGAACGTTCCGAGGAAATCCTTTGTTCCGCATGTATTATCTGCGCTATAATATCCACACACATATCTTTACCCAGTGTCAGAGTCTTAGCAAAGGGCATAACGCTAAAGCTTACATTGTCACGATCTCATACAAACACCTCGGGGGAAGTCAAAACCGTTGTACTTGCAAACTACATATACATGATGCTCACCATGACCATGTTGAGATCATCAAAAGCAACTGGTAAGGTATTGGACGGTCGCGTGGGAAATCGAATACGACCAAGAAGAGGAGAGGAATGGTATGTGCAGGTATAAACTATAAAATATGATGAACATTGCCAACGCATGCAAACAAAATCTGTACTCACACCCCATATCCACGATTTATCGAGTATGGTGATAGGCGAGGCAATTGTTGCTGCTCCGATGACCCAGTTTGCAATGAAAAATATGGCTGACCAAACTGCTAGCAACTGAGCAAAGCGTCAGTTACGTAGCAGGGAAGTTCAGAAGGCACAGTAGTGACAGTACCTTTTTAATACACCAACGCTCCCCCTGATATCGTTCTTCCGTCTTTACGTCATTAAAACGAACATGAAAGAATTTATGCACTGCGGGCCAAACCTCCAAGCGGAGAAGAACGATACATTGACGGAAGAAGCCACCATCATCTGGGAACGCGGAACTTTCATGGCCAATGCTTGTACCAGTCCCTGCACCGACGTGAGCCATGTGGCTATCCCCTGAATTATCCGTAGCGTATTCCGAGTGGTCTGGCGAGTTTCTCATATCCTCTGTCCAATCTCGGTCCACGACAATTTCGTCGACCTCATCAACATCGGTACCATCCTCTGTTCTTAGCCTAACTTGACCGCTATTGCGAGTACTGTCCACGAGGGCGGAGGATGTGGACGGGGACTCGGTGCCCATGCGCTTCATGAAATATTCCCAGTACACGCGGAGACCACGTACGCACGCTCTTTTTGTCTTTTGGTGGGCTGGATCCGCAGTGCTAGCCTGTGCAACGGGAAGTGGCAAGCCCGTGAAATCTTCGGGCTGACGGATAAAGGGAGTGGATGTCGTATCACTTGTCTTTGCCTCAGCAAACTGACATTGAGTAGCATCATTGAACTTGGACATTGCTGCAAGGCAACCGGCCGAGCAGCATGTGGAGGGTGTATATGAGACCGAACGTGACGATCTGATGAATGGCCCAGAAAGTGTAATTGTAAGATATCCAAGGGCAAGAAACGACACGAATTTGCATCATGAGCTTACTATCTCCCCATGGAATTCACGTTCAAGGCCCGCTCGGATGCTTAAGCCCTCTTCTCCTTTGGTGTCATTGTGGAAAGTCAATGTATGTACTGGATCAGTAAACAAGCGCGCGTGCGGTATGACAGTGCTGCCACAGCGGGAAATTCACTGTAATCATTCGTTGCAGAAGGGTCATTTAGCTCACGGAAGGTTCCTGAACGGTCCACTACTACGTATGTGCTGCAAACGACAAGCTACATACTTTCTTGGAAGATGTATAAGCACAACTACGGGAAGCCTGGACTGTTCAGGCTACGTAGGCCAGGTACGAGCTCAAATGGGAACAAGTATCCAGCTCCGACATAAGGCTGCTGCACACTGTAAACATGACTGCGTCGCAATAAACTCAGACATTGGTTTCACTTTTATTCTCGTGAAAACATAGAAAATACAGGCTGAAATTTAACATGGGCTTGTGCACTAATATTGGTGTTTTGTGTGAGCCGGCGGGAATATTCGCGCCCGGATCGGAGTTTGATTACTATGCAGGCTTCTGCCTTTCGTGGATCGCACTTCTCCACCTCGTTTCCTTCATTGTACAGCTCATCCTATCCACACAACAACACAATAACCAGCCAAGGTGAGACAAAATTTTACTGTATTGAACTTGATTAAGGTCAAAGGGTCTGTTCTGATCCACTGCAGATTTTTCTTGCAATCTTTTCCGACAAGCGCTTATGACAGCCCAGGTCACCCTGAAAAGTGGGGAGAAGGTCAGAATCAACGGTAAAAATCTAACTCATTTCTATATCTTCCCTTGACATCATTTTGACTTGATTTATGAAGACCATGTATATTGTTCTCCACCATGGTCTATCCGAGATGGTACCCCATACTCCGTGGCCCGTATCATGGAATTCCTGCCACCGGAAGGGGCAGGCAAAGGGAAAGGGAAGGGAAAGGAAATATATACCCGCGTTCGATTGGCTTGGTATTATCGTCCAAGCGACGTCAGTGATCGTCCGGTTGCGGATTCTCGCCTCCTTCTCGCCGCCATATATTCAGAGATCTGCGACATAAACCAACTTCGCTCCCGGTGTCACGTTTTGCATAGGGATAAAATAACTGACCTAGCTGGATGGAAGAAGCGTCCTGACAGATTTTATTTTAATCGTCTTTTTGATCCTTATATCAAGAAGGAGTTTGATGTTATTCAAGCGACTGACGTTCGGAATTGTACGTACAACTTCTCGTTACCTCCACCGTTTCGAGTCAACATTTTCCTGCAGTGCCCGATAACATCAGACAGGTTTTGACTTCAAGATATGAATATGTGGTAGCCGAGAAAGACGTGGTTCCCGACCTCACCGACACTCTGCGGTTGTGCGCGACCTGTAGTGAATGGTGTGCAAAGTACGTTGTTGATGGAGGGGATGATTTTATTTTGTGCATAAGCTAACATTATAACATCAGTCCTGACACGGTAGGGTGTGATAGATGCAAAAATTTCTTCCACATGAGCTGCGTACAACCTCCACTTCTGGCAAAGCCGTCACGTGGCTACGGCTGGACATGCGCCCCTTGTTCTAAGCGCCATGAAGAGGAGGTAGATAAACATGACGTTCGGCATCCGACCCCCATTACGAAGCCAAAGTCTAATGCACCTGCTCCACGAGGTCGAGGACGCCCGCGCAAAGACAGGAGCCTTGCAGAAAAGGAAGAAAACGTCGAGATCAAGTACTTTAAAATGTGGCCGTTTCGGTACTTTGGGTAAGTGTATGCGCCTGACCCCATCCCTATCTCGATAGGCATTTAAGAGCGAAAGCTGACCACCCATATTCCCCTGAAGGCAATACACAGTGGCAGAAGATACGCTTGGTAAGTGTGGGTTTGATATGGGATGTGTGAAGCTTAGTACATCTGGGCGATAGATCCTGACGATCTCATCTTCCCTCGATCCGCTACCCGCGTTGGCCCTAAATATCAAGCTAATGTTCCAACTACGCTTGATGTTCCCCTCTTATCTCGGGACGCTGTTCGAGGCTTAGATCCGGAACAACGGGGCGGAGACTATACTGTCGAAGTTCTTAGTGCGATCAACACCTTGACAGATGAAGAAAGTACGTATTTTAAGCCTTCCCTTGGTTTAGGTAAACTTTTCTTACTCTTTTCGCAGTTGCTAAAAGTAGGTGCCTTATGACCTTGGGGGACCGGGTTTTCTAAAACAAAAATTTCAGTGGAAGTATGGAAGGTGGTGTTGAGCAGAACACAGGAAAAATTGCACAGTGTCGACTGGCTGACCGAGGCCCTCAGGCGATTTTCTCAGGCACATTTGTTGAATCGTGGCTGGTCCACTGTCGATATGAATGTTATTCCCACCCGTCCAGAGAAGGTAATGTCCCAGCCGTAAATTAGTTGATTTTTTGGTGAGAAGATCTGACTGGTTCGATAGTGGAAGAAGGGCGAAACGAGGCATACCGACCGGGAGTGGACCGCAGATGAGGTGACTGCTTTTGAGGATGGCATTTTCCTCTACGGCGCTGAACTTCGGGCTGTACATGACGAAATTGGTACCCGTTCCATGGCCGAGGTCGTGCGGTTTTACGGGCACTGGAAAAAGTAGGCGTGGATTATCTTCTCTGATTTTTATCTTATTATTTTTTCCTGTCCAGCTCGAGACTAAAGGAAGAGAATGCACAAATCAGAGCCGCAAGACTCAAGGCCAAAGACGAGGGCAAAGATGAGGTGCCCTCCGCCACTGCTGTCGTTACCGATCAATTCTCCGACGACGAAGGTTCAGTCATGCCTGGGGTGTCCAGACACAACAATAGTTGTGGCGCGTGCCGCACTCGTGAATCTGAGATTTGGTGGAGGGCCCCCAAGGGCCTTGTCACTGATATTCTCTGCGATACTTGTGGGACCAACTGGCGTAAATATGCGGACCTTAATTTCCGTACAGTCCGTGAGGACGCTCTACCGCCCAGCAAGAAGGGCTCGGATAAACGTGAAGGGACACCCCTAAATGGACCTAGTACGAAGCGAGTGAAGGTGAAAGTGAACGCACCCCGGTACTTCAATTATTTATTTTCGTTTTCTCTCAGACCTCAACATCGGCCTCCGTAAATGCGACACCTCCCCCTAATGCTCCAATGGCCCCACAACTGCGTTGCTTGGCATGCCAGAAGAATGGTCCAGTGGGTAAGGTGCTGAGGTGCAACCAGTGCCAATTCCGAGTGCATGCAGGTGAGGTCGCTGATTTAATTACGTCATACGCCAACTCAACAGCACGAATATCTAGCATCATGCGGCGTCCACGTGGACAAGAGCGCCGTTGAGTCGTGGATGTGTGACATTTGCCAGAACGAGGAGACCCTGGAATCATCTATGGTAAATCGATTAAAAAACGGTTTTTTCTAGCTGTATGATAATAACTTGTATTCTCTAGCACACCGAATGTTTGCTGTGCCCACGGCGCAAATCCAAGAAGAAAGCCCAATTCCCCAATGCTGATTCGTTCTTGCGTGCTTCCAAGCCGACAGAGGGGCAAGGGTGGGCACATGTACTGTGTGCTGTCTTTACTCCCGAGATCAGCTTCTCGGATGTGGCGCGACTCCGGCTCGTTGAGGGCATTAGCACCATACCCAAACAAAGATGGGCATCTGTAAGGACGCATCTGTTCCCTTTATCCTTGTTCAGTTGACACGATTCACCAGAGATGTACTCTATGCGGCGAAACCAGCGGTGCAGTTATTCGATGCAGTGACTGTGTACGAGAATACCACTCATCTTGTGCTTGGAAGAACGGTCACCGTTTTGGCTTCGAGATTCAGCCCGTACGGTTTTTCGTTTTTTGTCGTTTTGCATCATAGGATAATTATTGCAGGTGCGTCATCCACGTCGGGATGGTATAATTACCACCTTCAAGGGTGAGACCGGCAACATGGTTCCTATCGTATGTTGCCAGGAACACGAGAACAGCAGGCGGGAACTATATGAAATATGTGAAACGGATGAGACTGGAGAGGTGAGGAATCAAAATGTTTCACCTGTTGGGATTACTGACGCAGTACAGCAGACTGCTCTGCAAGTTTACTGCCGGATCTATAAACAAGCGCCAGTAACTCAGGCGCATGCTCTACTTCGGAAGGCTAGGAGACTCGACCAAACCTTGAACATCCGCACGGACAACACCATGTCGGTCGATGTTTCGGCTGAGCCTGCGTTCCAATGTGATATATGCTCTACACAATACTCCCCTGCATTCTATCCGAGCGAACATTACTCGGGTCGTTGGCGGTGCCACAAATGCCATTTTGAGAAGCAGAATGGGGTCGGTACAGGCCATTCTCCTGATGATAGTCTTTCTCCCCTTGATGACACGATGGATGGTTAGACCCGGGTCTTTTTAAATACCCCGTTATGAACTTTGTACAGTACATAAGAAAGAACAGGAAAAAAAAATATTGAGTCTATTGAGTTATGTAATCGGGATTGTCACATGAGTGTTACTCTGCCATTGCGAAGTAAGTATTTCGCTCCGTCGCCGAGCGGCTCAGTACCTGCCACGCACTGAATCGCTGACTCTACTCGGGGCTACTCGAGGCTAATCTTTTCATTCGCTTGGATGCCTGGTGTTGTTGTTCTTCCTTCATCACCTAGTCTCGCAGGGTTCGGTTCAGACACTCCACACCTGCCTCGACAACCTATCAATCCTCCCTTGAATTCTTCAACTATGCACAATGGCGTTTCATCTTTAGGATCTGTCCTGGAGATCAAGGAACATGCTAAAAGCACTGCGGAACGCAGTAAAGGTTTCAGTGCCAAAGCACTTATTGGGTCGGCCCGTTCCCAGCTGCATCTGGCTCAATCGAGGGAGGCCGCTGGGGACCCAAAGGCAGCTCTACATGCCTTCTACGTCGCAGTCAACCTGATTACGACTTATATGAACCACTCCAGCTACGCTGCAGACAGGACTAAAGGGAGCCCAATTCACAATGATTTCCTACAGTCCTACCAGGTTCACTCTATGTCTTTAGTGTCGAGTACCATCCAATGATATTATCCACAGGAAATCAATGATTACCTGAACCGTATCAAAAGCCTCGAGGCGGAACTTGATCTTGAGAGATCGACCGCAACGTGAGTGTTGCACCCAACAGATTGTCTTTCATATATTGACTATTCTTTTCTTCATAGTGTTTCACCTCATCAGGGAGAATTATCCAGTATAATGCCGCTCGCAGATCGGATGAAGATGCTTGGTCAAAATGGACTGGTCGACCCCACGACGAAGCGTTATTCACGGGAAGTTCCCCCTGGGACTCCTCCACTGTACCTGCCGGATTTAGCCCGCTCTAATCGACCGTCACCCTCGTTGTCCTCCACTGCTGCTCTCAGCACCGCATCGTCCGCATCAAACTCTACAACACCTTCACCATACGCAGTCGTCCCGCCGTCGTCATTGGGGCCACCGTCCCCGACGTCTACTGAATCGTCAGAGACCGGCCTTGATCAAGTTGCGTTCGGTGCTGGTGGAGTTGCTGCAGTCAATGAAGTAGAGAAACCAAGTGCAGAGAAGGATCTGGGAGGTATATCAACATTCGAACCGGCTTCACGTTCCTGGAAACCTACAATAGATGACGCGCTGTCTGACATACCCTCATCACCTGAGCGCCGATTTCCAGAATTGCCGATTGACTCCTCAGGGTGAGCATTCATTTTTTCTAGCCTGTGCCCAGTATTGATATCTCAGTATAGGTCAACGTTTGAATCAGCTTCACGCCCCTGGAAACCTCCAATAAATGACGTGCTGTCTGACATACCCTCACTTGAGCGCCGGTTTCCGGAATTGCCGAATGATTCCCCAGGGTAAGTTAAACTTTTTCCACCCTGCGTCCAATATTGATGTTCCGGTACCAGGCTACTGCTTAAATCCCACGATTCAGAAACATTAAGTGACACTCCCGCGTCCATAAGCCGCGCAAACATTCTTACACACATCCCGTCATCCATATCGTACAGCTATAGTCGCCCTGATAGTGTACGTGGCACTTGCCTTGATTTGATTACATCTTGCTCATTGTCCCACAGACACCCCGCACACCTCCCGTAATACCCCATTCTCTCGCAAACGGTTCTGCAGTGACATTCACACCGATACAATACCCCTCCTTCTCAACCAGTTCTCCTTCTGCTTCTAGGTCAGGGGCCACGTCTGTAATCTCTCAGCCCCCAGCGATTCCACCACAAGCGAGCATCAACCACTCTCCACTTGTCCGGAGGCGAAGTGACTACGTCGAACAAGGTACTGGCAGTGCGTCGTTTAGCGCTCGCCTCCCCATCGATTACCCCGATCTACCTCATTCTCACGTTATTCGTCCTCCCCCTCCTGTCGCTTCCTCCTCGTTCCAGCGGCATCATTCGCACTCGCAATCATATTCCGTTAGCGCACTTAAGGAGCCTCCCAAACCGCCTACAATAGCGTCTACTTATCCCGTCACATATTGGTCGGACATGCAGATTGTCACGGTTGGCCTCAAGAATCTGGGAAATACATGTTACATGAATGCTACAATTCAGTGTCTTAGTGCCACGGTGCCATTTGCGAGATTCTTCACTGGTATGTATAAATGTCAAAATCCACACCCAGATGAAGGGCTTACGGGAGATGACTGACATAGAAGGCCGGTGGAGGAAGGCTGTCAACGCGATCAACCCCATGGGAACGAAGGGGCACCTTGCATCGGCATTTGCAAACATTCTCTACGAGATGTCACACTCCGAACTTCCGCATCTGATCCCCGCTTCGTTCAGGGTAAGTTCGTTGTTTCCATTGGTGCACAACTGACTTCGTCGGCAAGAAATCAATCTGCACACATGCTCCTCAATTCTCGGGATCTGACCAGCATGACTCGCAAGAATTCCTCACCTTCTTACTTGATGGTCTCCATGAAGACCTCAACCGTGTCCTTCATAGACCATCCAACGGAACGACGCCTGAACGCGAGGCCGAATTGGAGCGGCTTCCTCAGTCGATTGCCAGTAAACAGGAATGGGAGATTTACCGGATGCGGAACGATTCACTCATTGTAGATTTCTTCCAAGGACAATTTAAGAATCGGTTGGTGTGCTTGACATGTCGTAAGGTGGGTTCGGAATTTTCATGGACGTTCTCGAACACTTAACAATACCTGCAACATCATGCAGACATCGACGACGTATAATTCCTTCATGTACCTTTCGCTTCCCATGCCTTCCGTGAGGGGCCCATCCAAGACATCCCTGCAGTCATGCCTAGACGCTTTTGTCAAAGAAGAGGTGCTTTCGGGAACGGAGGCTTGGTATGGTGTCGCGCAATCTTATGACATTGTTCTCATGTCATTACCAGGCACTGCCCGCATTGCAAAACTTTGCGTAACGCCACCAAACAACTCTCGTTATCACGCCTTCCACCAATCCTGCTTATCCACCTGAAGCGCTTCTCGCACAAAGGGGTATTCACAGACAAGATTGAGACCATCGTCGACTTTCCTCTCAAGGGCCTGGATCTGACGAATTACATGCCTCCAGCTCAACCCCCTGGGATTCATAACGGTTCAACGAATGGTATTGGCGGCGATGATCCGCGAGTGCAGACGCCACCATATAAATACGATCTATACGGCGTGACGAATCATTTTGGAAATCTAAGCAACGGACATTGTAAGTTTTACCGTTGTTGCTATGTTGCCTTTTTGTTAATAAGGGTGTCCAGATACCGCTTTTATTGCTTCTCGTGGGGGATGGGTTTATTGTGACGACAGTCGAGTCACGCCGACTGACGCCAAGGACATAGTGGTAAGCTTTTGATTTGCCGGTAAGATTCGACCCTGACGATTTCCTTAGGGACGCCCAGCATACGTGTTGTACTACAAGAGAGTCGAATCATAGATCAAATTATTATTTAAGATGCTTATTTGGGTGTTTATCTCCTCAAATCAAATCAAACTTACATCGCTATACTTGCTGTCATCCCCTGTAGCTCGCCTGTCGACATGTCATTCTTTACCATTTGTTTCCTTGCACGGAATTTTCGTAGTCTACGTGTATTTTCACATCGATAATGACATTTGCTCTCGGAGCCGTGGTCGACTGTATTGATCTATCATGGACCAGACATGGCAGACATCACGTACATAGCGTACACTTAGTACTGTTAGGGACCTGGTGATAGCTGGTGATCAATAAAGTCAGTAGGAGGATGGTCATACAAATGAATATTGAAGACGATAATGCAGACAAGTCAATATGTTGCTAACGAGCAAACTCAAAAGCACATATCATAGGCTCGCCGAGGAATATGACTTCTTTCCATTGGTCTTCCTACGGGAGCAAAAACGATCGATCTGCCATTATCCTATAGTCAGACGAGGATTTCATCACGGAACATAAATCCAACAATACTGGTCCTCGACTTAATTCAGTGGCTGAGTGTTGTGTGAGTGAGGCCGAAACTCAGTCAAGAATGGATCCCTTTGCACAGAAAGAACGGAAAAAAGGACTGACAGGGGCGGCTATGACGAGTCTATGGGGGAGGGGCAGATCTTGGTGGCCAGGGAAGGTCTGGAACCCATTTCTCTGTGAGGACGAAAACAGAATGTACATCAGAGCTGAGGAGAATCTGAGTACTTATGCACGCAGAAGATGCGAAGTCAATGACACATTGAACGTCTCATCATTTGGGTGCAGTATGGTTGATTTCCGTGGCTCTGGATTAAATCCTGGTCCCTAGTCTAGTTTGAAGAGATGAACTTGATACTGAGCCACGTCTGACCGATATTGTCGAGCGCGATCATGATTGGATTTGTGACAGCGTCACAGATCTTGCTCTGTCACACGTTAACATTGAATACACGTGACTGAATCGCGTCAGAAGTAGTTCAACATCGACGACACCGACGCCGACGACATTGAACGAAAACAACCACGATCAACAACCCAGCACCACGACCGATGATGGCCGCTACACCACGAAAGCTGGTGCATTGGGCTTTTGATGTCTCTATCTCCGACTTTGGATCACCCTGCTCGGAAGCAACATCCTCCGATTCCGTCGCGTCAACATCCAGTCTGGAATACATCAACTCTCAGCTTGTAGCACATGGATTTACTCATTCACCTGGGCTCTCCTTTGATGGTCTCTCAAATTCTGACACCGACCAACTGGCAAGGTGTTTGCTTGCTATGCTAAGCCAAAGAGTGGTGCGTTAGCGCAGTTGTGTGATAGTGCGAGTGTCACCGGTCTCACTCAAGACTTTCCTGAAATACTAGAATGATATGTCTCGCGCTGAAGATTTATCGACCAGTTTGCGCACCCTTTCTTATGACCACGAGCGGCTCATGGGGATGCATCGCTCAGCCACTGAGAAGGCAGCTAATGCAGAGCGCGAAATGAACGTTTACAAGTCACGAATTGCGTGAGCAATTGTAGTTCTATCGAAAATTTAATCTAAATTCTGTGGCAGAACGGCCTCCAAAACCTTGGCAGCTTCGGAATCAGCCCATAAACAAACTTCAGCTGAGCTTCAACGGACGCGCTCTTCGTTGATCGCTCTCCGGGCGACTCACTCAGCAGAAATCAAAAAGAAAGAAAAAGACGTTGAGCGCATCATCGAGAAATGGTCAAAGCTTTCCGACATGCAGACAAAGCTATCAACTTCGTCCTCAGGATTGACTTTTCGATGCGGCAATGCCGACGTGGTGAGCGGGTCCGAAACCCTCGGCAAGGGGAAGGGATACCTTGAGATTGCTCTCGAGCAAGCCGAATCTGCTCGCGCTTCACTAGCTGATGAAACGTTGGCGTTACAGCGGCTTGTTGTAAATGTCGCAAACCGACTGCAGTCGGTACTGCACGAACTGCGATGCTTGGTTTCACCTTGTGATGAAGAGGTGTGACTACATCTTCAAGCACGGACCAGCCTGCTAACCTGCCCGTAGCCCTCGATAATAACGCACAGCGTATTGTTCCCTTTAACACATCCCAACGCTGCCAATGACAAGCTTTCTACTCTCTTCTCCTCGGCGCACAGCGTCCTCGATGACATTTCAGAACGCCTGTCACAGCGAGCTGCCGCATCAACAGCACCAGACTACACCAAGACCTCAGATACTCTGGAAAATAAACGATTACAAGGAATCATCGACGAGTTGCGCTTAGAACTTGGTACGTCTCTAGACGCCAACAGGTTTCCTTGCGTATACCTGACAAGTCTTTGGAACAGATGAAGCTAATAAACTCCATGAGAGGCATGTTGCAGAGACCCAGGCCCTCTTAATGCAAATTGCATCTCAAACATCATCTACGGAACGCGCTCCAAGGGACGAAAGCATCGAGTTCATGACACAGCCAGAGCGAGACCTTGCCGCCGAGCGCCTTGAGCGAATGAAGACCGAACTTGATGAGGAGCGGAGAAAGTTTACCAATGCTGCTGCTGTCAAACTTGGCAAGGAGAAAGCCGCTCTGGAGGTAAAAATCTAATATTTGGGTCTAGCGCATTATTGATGATCGCACTCAGACTGAGCGCACCCAGTTCCTTGAGGAGAAGCGTTCCTGGCATGTCGAGCAGATGCTCTCCGATCTCCCACCAACACCTGCCACAACTTCCCAACCTGCACCTCGACCGCCTCAGGCTCATAAGATCAGGTCGCCCCGAAAGTCGCCTATGAAGCCCAAGGTCGTCGGCAAGGTGGCGAGCAGAAAGACCCGAGTGTCTCGGCGCTCCTCGTCGTTTTCGATCCCACCACCAAGCAAAGTGGAGCCTGCTTACGAGACGGAGGTGATTCCTATCGCTATCCCACCGGCTGCTTTCGAGGCGTTGGGCAAAAAGTCGACCTTGGCGCAGTCTATCTTACCCTCAGCGTTTGTGCTCCCTCCGCGTTCACCCCGGACATCCTTACCCCCTGTAGAGGCATTCTTTCCTCCAGCGATAACCACGCATCAGGCGACGTCAGGAGGAAAATCGTATATGCCCACTGACGCCGAGTCAGCTTTCGTTTCGAGCACTGATACTTCTTCGTTAAATGACACGTCGCCCCCTGCTCAGGTACGGGCCGCAATACCGAAAATTGTCCTCCCATCGCCTAAAACACCTCCTGCCCCTGTTGTGAACACACGCCGTCCATTCCCACTTGCGAAGCCACTTGCGCCACGCATGTCACATGCTTACTCGCCTGCCAAACCGAGTCCGCTCTCTCGCATTCTCATGCTTGCGAACTCTCCCGATAGCCTGGACGAGGTATCAGAAGAGAGTGAAGACTCTCCGACGTCTGTTGTTCCCCCGCTCGTTGCTACCAAGGAGACATTCCCAAGCGAAGCAGAGTTAGTTGATAGTCCTCTGAGGGAGAAGAAGACCGAGCCAAATATTGTTCCTCTTCTTCCCTTCAAAAAAGTGCTACCCCTCGAATCGAAGCGCTTATCGACGAAAGAGAAGGGAAAGACCAAAGCGGAGCTTGTCGTACCTGGGAAGCTCAAGCCAGAGAAAGAAAACCGCGACAAGGTCCCCCGAAAACCATCTCCTCCGTTGCCTCCTGCTCCTCAACCAAAGGTGAAGGTCAGCAGCTTAGCTACAAGCAAGCCTGCGCCAAAACTGCCTTCCGGAAAGGGTGGTGCGAGGAGAGTATTAATTGGAAGTGCCGAAGCCGCTCCTTTACCTGGATGGCGAGGATGAGAGAGGGGATGACTGGTGGTTGACATACATGCCCCCACACACGTCCGTGATTTTCTCCTGCTGTATCATTATGATACCCTATGGTTTTCATTGTAAACATTCACTTGCGCCTACGTATGCCATGACGGCGTTTCATAAGAGGAAGTATCAAGACGCCCACTACCAGAATCAAATGAATGCCTTACAGCGGGGGATGATAAAGTACTTCTCCCCGAGGGCCGCCATTAATTGGATCATATCAGACGGCCGAACAATCATAAAGTGCTATCTCCTCCGGATTGATATCAACGTCCTCATAGGCGGCCTGGTTTGTCCCTGTGACGTTCGTGTCGTTATTCAGAACTTTGACCAATGGTGGAGGATAACTAAGAATAAGTCATAGCCTCGGATTCTGAATACTTATCTTGAGGTACTAGTGGAATCTGATCGGCAGTTTTCAGACCGACGAAACTCATGTTGTCCTTGCTGGGCACCCGCAGCGACCAAGCGCGGATGAGTATTTTCCGTCCATGAGGTGGCCGGCAAGAGCGTGCCAAGTGCTCTAGGCGCGGTCAGCGGACCGATGCGTGTCTGCATCAAGATATGTTCTGGATATCGTGTAAGCGAGATCTACAGCTTCGTCAAACCGAAGCACGCGATACCCTCCAACAGAGGTGGGGCGATCTCCACCAAATCGATTCTATGGGAATGTTCTCATTCATTGATTCCACGTAAAATCATGTCTTACCGTGACAAGCCTACAACATATAACAGGCATGCACTGTCTCTTGTGTTTATGGGGTATCTAGATAATCTAAAGTCACCTACAGCAACCAATCATTTGTCAAACGTTTTCCTACCCTATCTTGTTAGCTTCACTGCCAGATAACTAAACGGATCCACGAGTTACCCTGGGTCATCGGAAGATCAATTATGAGGCCGTGTATGACTATGAAATCGACAAAGATTGATTTGACAGCTCCTTGATTAAGGACCTCAAAAGGATATCGAGCTGTTGGAGCACTTACCATGTCAGGAGTGCGTACGCGGACGGTCCACGCTAGGACGAGAATTGAACGTAGTGTGCATTTTAATGAACAAAACTCCCACCACGAATGTATCATCGTGATCGTGGTCATAGAATGCCTGATTCAAATTTCAGATCATCATTAACAATAGACTGTGACGACAAGTACTGCACGCTCTAGCGGTTTGGCTTACACACATGTGCATTTAGCGACCTTCCTCGAGCAAACGCTCCGCGGGGCCATAGCTCTGTGGTAGGCTAGTGAGTTGCTAGCGAGTCGCGACAATGCGATACAGAGCCATGGTCCACATGAAGAACTTCAATCGTCCTGGACTCTTGAATACCGTGTCCGCCTGTTATGTTGATACTTTCGATGGTATTAATAAAGTTGGCATGGGTACCGTGAAGGTGTCGTCCCAGTGAGATCTGACCTTTGGCCTTGACATGCCACAAGCGCAAAGTTAGTGGCAAGTGCACACCCGAGGCAAACGGCAAACAGAGCGCGTCTAGAGGGATATGTTTAGATGCAGCAATCCAGACACTGGCAGATGAATAACTATTCAATCAAAGTGGATCCAAGATGCACACCCAACTCCGACTCCGAAGCGTAGTATACCATGGTCACGTAGTGACCGGCGGCATACGCACCTTGCGCACGGTGCGGTCAATGCCTCTTTGAAATTTGAAGGTCTGAGGTTTGGACAGTGACTCACTCGATGGCCTAGGTCAAGCCAGGTGACATGAAAATAAACCTTAAATGTCGTATCATGTTAGAAATATATACGGCCCGCGGAGGAGTAACTTTTTGGCAAAGTTGTTTTACTTCAACTTGAACGTTCGGTACCTCCAGGACTTTATAGAAGCCCAGGCCTACTAAGGACAAACCATAATACTTACATAATTGACAAACTGGTGTCATTAATCGAACTTCCTCACGCTCATTCTTGTGGTGCCTATGTTATTGACAATATTGCTACAAAGATATGTATAAAATGAGATGAATCGGCGCAAGAAACATGATGCTGTACGGCAAGGCACTACTCTACTGGGTTCAAGGTTTTTCCTATCATGAAGGAACCGAAGTACTTATCCATGCTCTCTAATGCAGTAGATGGTGCGATCATACCAACATAACCGTCAGGCCGAACAACTACCATCGTTATTTCTGTCTCATCGATACCGAATCTCGGATACGCGCCTCCACCCAAGCGACCTGTCACATCCGTATCGTCAATCAAGACCCTGTGTGGACATATATTAGTATCGTGGGACAGTAGAAAGTACGACAACTCACTTAGACCAGTGTGTCCTGAACGTCGGAGGAAGGTCGAGGAAATTCACATCATCCTTGTGACCAGCAGTTATCGAAATAATGTCGAACATAGACTGTACATTGCCCTGGGCAGGGTAGTCGTACTTCTGCAGGAAACTTGTGGGGAGTTGCAACTGCTCAGCGAGCCTTCGAACATTCATGAGCTGCTCCGATGTCAAAAGGCCAACGAAGAGAAGTAGCTTGAAGCGGGTGTCCGCGGGAAGCATGTCTTGGATCTCAACAGGACGAGCATCCGCTGCACGAACAAATATTTGCGGCAGCATCCGCTGGCCAACGATGATGTTGGGCGCACAACCTTGATGAATAGTATCGACAATCGCTGAAGGCATGTAATGGACACCGATACCACTGCTGAAGCCGCCAGAAGCCTGGAAAGCCCTGAGAAGTGTAATTCAGACACAGCTGTAAAACGCCATTGAGACAACTCGACCTCAAGAATTGTTCGTGGGTAACACCCTCCTGGTTTTCCGACGTCCTCGGTTTGCCAGAAAATAGAGCAGAGAACTCGCGATCGAAATCAATGAGATCTTGGGCATATTTCTGGCGCTCAAGCTCATACTAAGAGGTGATAAGTCATTGACATGCATGAACAAGTGATGCGCGAACATACGGTCTTCAAAAGGGAAATATCCGCCCGGCCCCGCAGGACTTGTGCCAGCTTCCACGCTATTTGCAGAGACTGAGAAATACACTCCTTCTGAGATAGGAAAACCCGTACCAAGGTTGTGGGCGTCGTTCATGCTCGCATTCATACCCTGTCCTGCAACACAATCAGACTCATTTATCTTATTGGACTATCTCATTGCTCACCTGCTTTCGGAGAGTGCGTGTGACAAGCGTCACCACCGATGAAGACACGCTCGTGTTTAGAGAACTTGGAGGCTACACGTTGACCGACTGGAGTGACAACTGTTCAGCTTCATAATCCCAATGATAGTACTGTGATGCCCTTACTGATGTAAATCGAACACCAGTCCACTTCTTTTGGTTCGTTGACTATATACGGGTAGAATGTTTTGCGAGCAGTCTATTCAAAAAAGTATTAGTAGTCCTTTGAGGCGATCGAGTGGGTGCATACGTTGATGAGGTTCTCAGGCGTCACCTTCTGCTTGTCAATTCGTCCTGTCTCGGGATCCATGACGTCTTTGTCCGACATCTGCAGGTAGAACCGGACTTTGTCTCCTTCGCGGGGTATGATCATACATGAACCGTTACTGGAGTGGATTGCGGCACGGTTGCGAATGTCTGGGAAGTCGGTATCCGGAATAAAGTCGATCACACCCCATATGTAATCTGAAATGGCACCACATGTTAGAACATCTCATGTTAAATTGGCGCCAAGACTGACCTGTTTGTTCCCCATCCATCGAAAAACCCAAGGTTTTCCGAACCCACGAGTGTGCCCCTGAGAAGTAGGCGCCATCAGTTCTACAGGAGCATTCGAGATGTTGCATGTCTTACCATCCGAACCGAGGACGAATTTTGCGTGAACGATTTCCTGTTCTGGAGTAGTGTCCGATATGTGGTCCAAGACCACCTGTGCCAACGTGTCAGAAGTAGCGTCTTGTTGGGATTAGAATCTCGAGCACCTTTACAGGGTATGAGGATGGGTCCAGAAGTTCTTTGGGATCTTCTGAAATTTCTAGGGAGGAAGGTACCATCGGACGGTCAACTGATATTCCTTGGGACTTCAAGGAGTCGACGAATAGTGCCTCAATTGATGCTTGTGCGATCGTGATCTGTCCGACAGTAGGAATCAGATTTGAATGAATGAGCCAAATGATAAAACATACCTTGAAGGGATAACGGGCAGATGGAGCTGTCACGTCTGCAGTCCGGCCAGTGCGCTGCGAACATTGTTTGAACGAATAGAGACAGAGCAGTCAGCGAACATACCTCGATGCCGCCGCCAGGACCAGGGTTGTAAAAGGCCTGCACAAACATTACCACTCAGAATTTGATTCAACTGGAGATCTCCAAGACTTACACAAAGATGCATCTGAGCACCGTCCTTCAACAAAGGCTCTGCCAAACCATAACTCTGGAGGAATTGGATATTACTCCTCTTCTATTGTAAATATTAGGACATACTTGAAGAACTTCAATCGTTCTAGGCTGTATGCCATCGGCTTGCCCAGCGGACACACCAACCGGCCTGCGTTGACGTGAGTCACCCATGTCCACTCAAAACTCTAAACGACGGACCTGTTGTCTATGATTCTAAAGTCCACTCCAGCGCCAGCCAATGCATTGGCACACATGAGCCCACACGGACCCGCACCGATGATGAGCACATCAACTCGACTTTCCTTGACCATGACGATGGGGATATAGAATGAAGAGTCGGTACTTTGAGATGAAGGTTTATATATGCTATTACGCGTAGCCACTGTTCTGTTAACGCCCGAACAGAGATTATTCGCTTCCCAGCTGTCACACTGTGAGATCTGTGCACATTCGATACTTATAAATGGTACGATAAGAAATAGATCCGAGCAAGAATAAACTGTTGTCAAAGGGGTGTTCTATGCGCCAAGTAAAGGGGAAATATTTAATTAATGCATGCAGTTTCTCACGAATGCGCTCACAGCGTTTTTAAAACCTCCATGAACGTCGGAAGCTTAAAGGGTTAAACACCCTTCGCAGCAATTCCATCATTATTTGAGGCGTCATGTGTAGATTTCAAGCCAAAAGTACCATCACCTGATTCGGAATGCACAACCAATGGGTAATGCACAATGCACTCCAGAGCTCACCACTTTACATATATTTCATTCGGAACACCTGGCGAATGATTATTAGCATACATTCAATAATACTACCAATTCAAAATTTTAAAATTGGTGCTGTGAAGCCCTCCC
>MU179307.1:199405-216930 GCA_016767475.1 Suillus weaverae
CTGTCGGACTGTGAATATCATTGTGTATTGGCCGAGGTGCCGCGCGTGACTTAGTGTGACAAAGTTGTGCATTTCTATTGAGTTTTCGACACCTCAACTTCCAGTGCTGCCGCTGCAACAAGCTCGCAACAAGATAAAAAAAAATCTTGTTGAGCCTAATGCGCAGAGACCTAAGGTACACACTACAGTAGATCCGATACGAATATGTGTTGTTGTTGTGTTGCTATTCAGCAATAAGTGTAAATTTTGCACTTCCCATCGAATAATAGTATGTCTGCATGCATCGGATCATGCTCTGTGATAGTACAACAATCGACATGTGAAGAATCGAGATTACGTTATCTTGAAGTAGAATGTAAAGCAAATTTGTGGTTAAAACTAAGCGGAAATCTTCATGAAAGACGCGAAATACGCGTCAAGCTCTTCAACGTGATCCAGGGGCGCGATGGCTCCAACATAGCCATCGGGGCGAACAGCTACCAGTACGCCCTCAGGACCTACTCCATAATACGAGTAACCTCTCCCCCCAAAGCTACTGGTGATATCGGTGTCATCGATAAACACCCTAAGAACACCTCAATCAGTATCATCACACATAACATAAATTAAACGCTCACTTCGACCAGTGAGAGCGAAGAAGCGTTGGGAACTGCAAGAGATCAAATCCTTCCTTCCGGCCTTTGCTGATTGTGATGATGTCAAACCGTGGGTTCCCAGAGCTCTTGCCAGGCGTCGCGTAACGGTTTAGGAAGCTCGCGGGTTTCTGCATATTAGCAACCATTGACTTGACCCTCGCTTGTTGAAGTGGGTCACTGAAGTCGCCAGTAAAAACGAGCAATTTGAAGCGGAAGTCCGAAGGAAGAAGGTCCTGGATCTCAAAGGGCCATGCGTCTGCAGCACGGATGAATTTGTATGGAGGGAAACGCTCGCCAATCACTAGACCACTAGCCAGCTCTTGGTTTCTGTCAAGTACTGCAACCGATGGGTTATAATGTACCCCAATGCCACTGGTGAAGCCTCCGAACTTTTGGAATGTCCTACAGCCCCGCCACATTAGTGACAAGGTAACACTGTTGGTAACATAATCTCACTTCATGAAATGTTCAGGCGCAACCCCATGGCTGTTCTCCTCAGTCAAGGGCTTCCCAGAAAAGAGGGTGGAAAACATTTTATCGAATGCGATCAGGTCCAATGCGTATTTACGGCGCTCTGATTCGTACTAACGGTGATGTGTGAGAAAGCAGTCAAATGGGTGCCCAAGAGCTTACCGTTGACAAAAGGGACGGTTCTGCCCAACCACGAACCAATAGGGCAATTTTCCAAGCTGAAAAAGCCCTTTAGTTTCAACTGATGCCGCAGGAAAAGAAAACACACCTAGATTGTGGGCATCGTTCATACTTGCATTCATTCCTTGGCCTGAGAATTCCACTGTAAGCAGACTGATGGGGAAGGGCCAGATTTAAGACACTTGCCTGCTTTCGGAGAGTGGGTGTGGCAAGCATCGCCGGCTATAAATACTCGATTTTTGATGGAAAAACTTGAGGCTACTCGTTGTCCAACTTGAGCGAAGTGTCAAACAAACATTTCATAACAAGTGGGTCAGATGCATACTGATATAAAGTGTCCACCACAAAATCCCAGTCGTTGGGATAAGCTTGTAAGGGTAGAGCGATCTTCGCGCGACCTAAGGGGGTTATTGGTGACTGCTAATCCATTGAACAGATATCGCTTACTTCAAGCATTTCCTCTGGACCCATTCTCTCCTTGTCTACTCTACCTGTAGCTGGATTGATAATATCTTTGTCTTCTAGTTGCATGTATACCCGAATGCGATCTTCTTCTCGAGGTACGAGAAGAACTGAGCCATGGTTGGAATGCACAAGGCTCTTATTCCTGACATCCGGGAAGTCGGTGTCAGGCACCATGTCCAAGACACCCCAGATGAATTCTATCAATCAAAATTGAGCTTGCTGGTAGCTCTAACTGATATAGATACTCACCAGATTGTTCTCCTTCCATCGGAATATCAAATTGTTTGCGGACCCATGAGTGAGCACCTATAGGGGGAAATGATTAGGTTGGCCAGATGGATATGTTTTGGAATGTACCATCAGTCCCGACGACATATTTAGCATGGACAATCTCTTCTTGTGATTGATCCTCAGGAACGTCTAGTCTTTG
This sequence comes from Suillus weaverae, assembly GCA_016767475.1. Classification (NCBI taxonomy): domain Eukaryota; kingdom Fungi; phylum Basidiomycota; class Agaricomycetes; order Boletales; family Suillaceae; genus Suillus; species Suillus weaverae. The sequence continues at coordinate 201,587 of MU179307.1, forward strand.
GAGCGTAACGCGAACAGGATGCGATGCAGGATCCATCAACTCATTTTCGTCCTTGGAAATCTCTATCGAAATTGGTACCGTTGACCGCTCAACCTCGACACCGAGCGCTGTCATGGAATCTAAGAAAATGGATTCAATAGCTCCTTGATGAAGTGCAACCTTCATTTCGTTCAGCTTATATAATTTGTCCCTCTAAATAATGAACACACCTCGAATGGGTATCTTGCAGACGGAGCTGTCACATCTGGGGCTCGGCTGGTAAGCTGATAGCCGATAGTCACTTAATATTCCTCGTTGATCGCGTAAAGTTACGAACCTCGATACCGCCGGATGAGGAAGGGTTATAGAAGGCCTGGAAAGTAATGAGTTATACACTTGGCAAGCCCCTGTTGAAGGTCATACCGCTTGGTGGACTTGAACAGACTCCCTTATAAGGCGCTCTGCAATGCCATAGCTCTGTTATGGAGCCTTAGTCAGTCAGCATTGAATAAAGAAGCGCTTTCACCTGGAAAACTTCAATAGTACGAGGTGAAATTCCATCAGCCTGACCGGCAGCTACTTTAACAGCCCTGACAGAAAATCAACAAAGCAGGAATGCTAGCCACCAGCCCACATACCTTTTATCAACGACCCGAACATTTACTCTCGCATTTGCCAGAGCGTTCGCACACATGAGCCCAGCAGGGCCAGCTCCAATAATGAGAACATCGACTTCAGAGTAGGGCACGACGGGGACAGGCATTGCTAATGAATTTACAATGAGGGAAAATGTAGAGCGTCTTTATACAGGGGCGGGTGCGTGTGCGGGAATTCCTTTCCTTAAGAGAGCATTCTTGAGAAGCAGAACGCCAAGTCAGCTACTTGCGCGAGTTAGGGCTACACCCGCACTTACCAAAGCCACCTGAATGAGATACTGAAAGGCCCGAAAATTAGGGTGCAACTGTAAAGTAAGTATAGTATCCATGATGTCCAAGGAGTTTGTGAGAGCAAATGACTGCAAATGGCGGGAAGCAGGATATATATATGAGCCTATCTCACAGTAGTGGCGGCGCATACTTCGATCCCCGTGTGCAGAATCTCCGGATAACAGTATGTGGTGGGCGATCGTATTTCTGCCTCCTACAAATGGCAGTCGTGACTCAGAGACATTAATGACGGATCTATTGAGGAGTTCCTTAAATGTCTAGTCTTTCACAATGATATGGACGAGCACTTGAGGAGGAAGCCGAGTCCCGCGCTTGCATGTGACTGTGATGTGGTTGGTTGCTGAGTTTCCACTAGGGTAAAGGAGCTAGTCCATCTGGCAAAAAAACTGAGTTTTGGGTGATGCCTTGCCGCTTCGGTTTTTCATGACCAAGTCCTCAGCAACATACTAGTCAATTACCTGTCCGGCCGACCTTAGCACAGGCCATGGACAAACGGAGGGAGCTTGGAAGATAGAAAGACCTGTCTTCAGTGAGACTCTGTGAGAAACACTGTGACATACATAGACGTCTATAATCCGCGTGCAGAAGGTTACACCTAAAATGCATATGGTGTGAGCTGAGCCGCATTCAATATGGGCGAGTGATAAAGGATTTTTGCGTATCAACTGGTGTATTATCTCTTCCTCCTTCAAGTTGCGATCCCCTTCGGCGTGTTTCCCCTAAAAGATCGGAACTAGCACTAGAAACCTACTGACAGATTAAGTCACGAGGACTAGCTGCGGTTTCCGGCAGCCGCGTCAGAAGAGCTACACAAAGTTCTCTGAGAACCAACCAAGATGAGTCCATGTCCGTCCTGTGTAGAAGTCCCCTTAAAATTTATCCGTGTTCCGCGCTACGTTCAAGCTAATTCAGCAAAGCATTGTTGGTTCTCGGCCCTCGAGCACAGTGGGAGAGCTCAAGGCGCACTGGGAGTGCATGTGCAATGCTCGCTACATTGAGACAGAGTCTTTGCCATATGGCGCTGAGTGTCAAGTAGTGATTGTGGGCGATATTCTCGAAGTTCTCGAACGTACAGTGAGTCAGTGACATCGCTCTAGTGATGACTAAGCTGCCCAAACCTTGGCAAACACCTGCCTCGACTGCCCCTTCCAGGGGAAGGTACCCAACATCGATAGCAATAACTATTTTACAACAAACGCCCTCAAAATAGGCTGTTTGGCATGACAGAAATGCCTTCCTGATTGAATCTTACGTGTTCTACTCTCCTGATCTCATTATCCTTATGTCAGGGCCACTAGGCCCGCAGCGGGGCGCTGACTTCAAATTCGAATTTGCATAAACTTCTTGACAGGCAGCTGGTACCATCCAGACGTTCCTTTCATAAGTGACAGCGGCGTACGGCACGCTTGGTGAGAGATTGGACCTCATACGAAGAAGTGTCCGACGGCGTTTGAGAGCCAGCCGTGAGATCAATCATCCTGACTTGGATAGCATGATGAATATCAAGTGAGTAACAGCTGGGATCAGTACAGAGTAGTATGAAGCAGGTACTTGAATACACACAACCCTCTTCGATGTGATGGAGAAGTGGAGCTTATCGTGTTGCTTGTTCGGAAGCGCCCGCGGCGCGCATGGATAACCCCAAATACATCGGACACGACACAGCAGGATAAACTAGACTTACGGAGATAGTCATGAGCCACATGGCCATCAGAAGGGATGAACACGTAGGTACTTACATCGAAATTGAACAAGTTTCCAAGCTACACTTCTCCATAGAGAACACACTGGGAATATTCATCCTTTTCGACTCCTTCTCGGGTCGAGAGAATTTGCCGAACCTGATCGCAAAGCAACAGTGCGTTTATGTTGAAGCGTAATGGTATACATGCACATACCTCATCAGGCGGGTTAAGACCAAACGAAGCGGCTCTCTCCCAACGCTCCAGACGTGACATGCCAACACACGGGCCGTACTCATAGGACCTAACAAAAGTTCAAACGTCAATCAAGCCCGTTAGGAACGTGCGATTTATACATACATGTCAAACACGCGAAGTATCTGATGGATTTTATTCTGCCCTTCAGCATGAACTAAACATATATTGCCGCATGAACCCCGTGAACGATAGAGAAGCGCATATAGCTGACTCACTCGGTTCAAGGTGGCCCGTCTTTTCTCGTACTTGCGCATAGTGTTTGCGGTAGATCTTGTCTGACACATCTAATGTCGGCCGTTGCTCCACAGATTTGACAGCAGGAGGGTCATCTTTTAGCCGCTTGGCAGAGCTAGGTATCGATGCTTTTTTGGCATTGGGAGCTCTACTCCGCTTCACAGAAACTGGTGAGTACTCCTCTTCTGAAGAAATCTCAAGCACAGCGCTATTATCCTCTTCGCTGTTTATCTCCAAGTCTATTGCATGATCTTCAGCTGCGTGCTTCTCAATCAAAGAGGATGACCGTCGTGCCAGGGGAGGACCCTTCGTCTTAGTAGTGGTGTGTGAGTTCGTGCGTTTGGCAGAAAACGCCAAGGTGCCTTGTTTAAGGGCCGGTGCACTATTGTTTCGTGAGATTGACTTCTTTGTGGAGGCCATTGTGGACTTGGTTCGAATTTAAGAGTTGTTGACAGGGGGCCACGATTCTCACGTCTTCTTTTGTGTTCACTGGTCATATTGATAGGGTGTGTTTGTTTCACAACGGCCGACTAGCTCAGTTGGTTAGAGCGTCGTGCTAATAACGCGAAGGTCTTGGGTTCGATCCCCACGTTGGCCATAATTTTTGCTCTACCCACGTCCAATTCAACAGGTGCACAACACCCAATAAAATCTTTCCAATTACACATTCTAAACGACATCCTATGGGAAATCCTAAAAACCATCCTATTAGGGAGCCTTTGCTAAAAGGTTTATCAAGGTTTTATTTACTTACAGGCTGCCGTCGACACTTAGCTAGAACAATTGGAGCCCGGAAAAATAACTTAGAACTTGCCGAACTCTCAAGTGACCAGCTAGAATCTATGTTACGCAGTTAATACTTATACTGCGCAAGGTGGAGCGCCGTTTCACATCGTGAAAAACCCAAAAGTCACTTGGCAAAAAATCCCTAATCGCACATGTCCCCCAACCTTCCAAACGCCCTTACACCTTTCACTCAGATCCATCACATACTCACCGCTCTGCGTCTTAAACATCTTCACCCGCCCGTAATGAGGAAATTGGCATCGAATTGAAGTATGGCGACGCTTGCATCGTGTGCTGCGAGACGTTGCAGGGCGCTGAATGATTGGAGGGAGAATATGATCATGTGGTCGTCAGAACCGCTTGTTGCGAGGAGGCTGGTGATTGCAAGTTGATGCGGCAGACTAGGGCCGTATGGCCTGCAAGTTGGGGATGCAGTTTCTGCAAGACGAACGGATGAGTATGTGATGAGGGACTGAGGTGTTTTACCCTGTGGTTGCGTCCCATACTCTGACAATGGTGTCCATGCCCCCTGAAGCGATGGAGTTGCCATGAATTAGACTTGATGGCCGTGACCCCGGAGGATTCGTAAACATTCACTAATATCGAGGTCCCATATCTACAAATGCAAGTCAAAATCAAATCACATGCACGTCAGAAATAAAACTGACTCGATATGTGGTATCGTAACTACCTTATTGCCACATACGTTTAAAAATCTTGCGCGGTGTGGCCGTGAAGTACACGGAACGTGACTCCCTTTTGGATGTTCCATACATGGAGTAGAGTCCCGAAAGCCTGTCACTGCGATCACGGGCACATCTGACCGCGGCGTATGCCCGCGAAGGACGTAATCGCAATGTCTAAGCGGCCGCAAGTCCAGAACTAAAACAAGAACGAAGGAACATACCTAGATCTGGCGCCATCTTCATCCATCTCTCCGCAACCCCAATAACCGTCACGGCAAACAAGATGAACTACCCAGACGCCTAACTCGTGTTCCATAAGCGTTCGGCTAACTTAGTACACAAGGGATGGCGCCGAACAGATGGATCTTGGAGTTTGCTAGGCCGACGACTACCCATTCGGTGTCAAGGGCGACTGATGTGACTACACCACCGTCCGTCTGGTGTTGGTATTGACATGCGGTGAGCTGACTATCATTTCTCAGACTGAACACTAGTGTATTTCAAGATTAGTGACGACGCGCGGGGCAGGGTAAGAAGCGTACTCGCGGTTCGTACCAGATGCACACTATGGTGAAAAAACGAGCCCCAGGATGAAGTTTCATTCAGACGCCCCATCGGAGCGTTGTTTCAGTCGGTCAAAGGTTAAATTTCAGTTGATCTCCCATATTCAATGCTAGCTGTTCTTTGTATGAGGAATTATCGGTATTCAAAACCAAAGAACAGCTACATCGAAAGAACAACATTGCCGCCGCGGTGAGGCCGAAGAACGAGGCGGTGTTCAATGCGCCACGGACGACGATCGGCGCTGAGAGGACATAGGAAAAGGCTAAGCTGGAGTCTGCTCGGACTCCGCAACAAAGTCTGGAAAAAGGCCATATGCATGGGGGTCTGCCAGCAGCCAGCTTGGTCTTCGTCAATTTGCTGTCCTGGTTCGAGCGGAGTCTAAACGTTGCTCATCCTGTCACTTGATAATATAGAAGGAACGACCGTACGCGTCTTCCTTTTGTTGCGGTCTGGAAGACTGATCCTGGTGATCCATCAATGCATCACCCGAAACACCTTTTGACGAAAACGGTGAAATCGGCAAAATTTTCAGTCATGAATCATGATCACCTACGCACGCGTTCAACATATGGTTACCTCGACTGGATGATGGTAGTTACATCAAAGGCCGCTATAGAGATGGTAGCCGGGTGAGGTCTTACCACACCAGTATTCAGTACAACTTCAGGAGGTGTGATGGAACGACTGTAATTTGTTCGTTGAATAGCCTAGCATCTATGCATACAATATTAACTTGAAACTCGCAGAGTTGAGTCTATTACCGTGATAGAGTCCCTAAGCCTGGCCGGGAGTTCATCATGAACAAATATTTTTACGAGCGAGAGTACTCTCGATCAAAGCAACGAGATTTTTGTCCAAGAAATCCGAGGACAAGCTGATCCCCGCGCTCTGCATATATGTCCTCACAACAAATCCAAAACAAATCATCATATGGTCCAACCACTCAATGAAACTCATGGCCCCCCGAATGGAAATGGAAGCTGCCCCCTTGCCCTTGCCCTCCACCAAACGGCCCTCCACCAAACGGCCCCCCACCAAACCCACCATGAAACTGACTAAATATCTCTGCCAGATCAGCCGTATTAAATGCCCCAGCGCCGCCCATCCCACCCTCCGTCTGTCCATCCTCGTCTTCGCCCATGTCGTAGCGTTCGCGGCGTTGGGGGTCGCTGAGGACCGCGTGCGCTTCTACTACCAGTTTGAATTTCTCTTCGTCGCCTCCTTTGTCTGGGTGGTGTTTGAGGCTTTCGCGTCTGTAAGCTTTCTTGATCTCGAGTTCGGTGCAGTCTTTTGCGATGCCTGAGGTGCGCGGTCATAATACCCACTTCCAGCACAGGAAAAGGACGTACCGAGGATATTATAATAATCCTTTGTCTTACTCCTCTTAAGCGCAGCCTCTGCTTTCTTAAGCTCGCTCCTCAGCGCCCTGACATCCGCGTCTACACCCTCAAACTCGGCTTGTTCCATGGACGCTCTGAAATCAACGATTGCAGCATCGTATTTCTCAAGATGGAGGTTAATGCGTGCGCGTGTGCGGAGGGCTTTGAAGGAGGTGGAGTAGAGTGCGAGAGAGGCTTCTGTGTCTAGGAGTGCTTCTTCGTATCTGTCGAGCTGCGAATGATGTAAGAATGTCATAAGAGTGAGACGTTGGAGGGGATGTACCTTTACGAGCGTCGTAGCGCGATTTGAGAGAAGGGTAGCGCGGATTTGTCCGCCTTTGCCTTCTTCTTCGATTTCGCCTATTCGCTAAAATGAAGGATGGGTATGAGTATTCGTGAGTGAGGAGGGACGTACGTCGAGGGCTTCTGTGTATCGTGCGATTGCGTCTTGGAGTCTACTACCTTTGAAGGCGGTGTTTCCCTCTTCCTTGAGACGCTCTACGTCTTTTACGCGCTTGCGCAGCTGGTGGGCGGGTTCATGACCAGGATCGAGGCGAAGCGCCGAAGCCACGTGTTGTAGTGCTTGGGATAGTTTACCACTGAGGAAGAGGACGAGACCACGGAGTGAGAGTACTTCTGGAGAGTTGGGTTCTAATCGAAGAGCATCACTGGAATACTGTGAATGACCAGAGATCCGTGGTGATATGGTCAGACTCACTTTGCAGCAATGTTTGCAGCATCCCAGTTCCCTCTAGAGAGCTCGAGTTCGACTCTCCATAGGCGCCACTGAGTTGGTATTTCGCCACCCTCTGCTTCGATGCTTTGTAGACATTTATCTAATGCGAGGCGTGCCATGCCCCATTCCTTGCGTGTGCGGGAAGACTCAAAGGTACGTAAGTGATTTTCTAGTTCGAGGACTTTGTCTTTCAGTTGTAGAGCGGCAGGATTTGTAGGTTCGAGACTGAGGACAGAGCGTAGTGTTGATAATGCAGGTTCTGATAAACCAAGTGCGAGTTGACAACGTGCGAGACGGATGAGAGTCTTTGATGAGGGATCTTCAGATTGGAGTGTAGCTGCTTGTTGACAATCTGACAGTGCTGAACGGAAGCGTTTTAAAGCCATGTAAGAGGCAGCGCGATTAGTGAAATATGATGGTTCTGTTTGTTTGATATCTGGAAGGGAGTTTGTATCAGTGGGGCAGGAGAGGGAAGCTGTGTTTTTACCAATAGCTTTGGTATATAGTTCGATAGCCTCTGTGTACTGCTTTGCTTTGAATGCTACATTACCTTGCTCTTTTACGTCGTCTGCAGAGGGGCCCTGAGGAATGGGGATTGGAGGACTCTCTGAAGGAGGTGGATTTTTGCTGTTAAAGGAGGTTAATTGACATGTTATAGATTGATTTTAAACATACGTTGTGCCATTAGCAGCAACCTGAGCCTGCTTTTTCTTTGCCTGATTCTTCTTTCTTGTCATTAGAACGGTTGAATGAATCTCTTTGCAATGAAAAATGAGGTTAAGAGCCTGCAAGTCACATGATATCAACGCTTCCCCTCATACAACAACATGATGCCAATCGTATCACCACCAACCCCAGCTCCCTCTCCTCGTCCCTATCCCAATCCATCAATACAATCCGAATTCTCGACTCTAGGCCCCGCCTCACGCAAACAATACCTCATCTCAATCCTCAATGAATGTTCCCCACCAGAACTCCGCTTCATCTCACAAACAATCACCCCCATGCTCAAGCGTGATGTCCTAACAGAACTACCAGCAGAACTCGCTCTCCACATCCTAGCTTACGTCGACGACCCGCGCACTCTCGCACGCGCAAGTCAAGTCTGCAAACGTTGGCACGACCTCGTCGCAGATGACTGGCTCTGGAAGGTCTTGTGCGATACATACAGCTTCAGAGCAGACACAGAAGACAGATCTGGCACTAATGCATTCGAAGACGACGAATCTTGGGACGAGATGGATAAATTCACAATAGACCCGTGGCTCACTGCACGAGATCGACTCAAACGCCAAGAACACACTTCCGTATCCCACTGGGGTCCATACTCCTCAGACGATATTTTACATCCCAGAGCTCATTTTTCTCATCAGGAATATTTCAGGCGCGCTTATGGCACAAGTTCGTCGCTTCTTACCACCCGTATCCTCACTAATTAACTATCTAGTGCTCAATCTGAGAAAGGGCGGTAAAATCCTCCGCTCTCACCGCATGCCAATCCCAACACCAGACAGTGGTGTAGTCACTTCCGTAGCCCTTGACACAGAATGGATAGTCGTCGGCCTAGCAAACTCAAAGATCCATCTATTCAGCACAATCTCAGGCGTACTCACCCGAACACTCATGGGTCACGAGCTAGGCGTGTGGGCAGTCCATCTCGTCTGCCGCGGCGGCTATTGGGGTCGCGGAGAGATGGATGAAGACGGTTACCCAGACGACGCAGACGATCCAGTCGTACCCGCAGCCTTAAAAACCGCACTCGGCATCGACAGGCGCAGGCGAATGCAACAACCAGCGAGCATTGGTGACGACTCTTCGAAACCCAGCGATATCTGCTGTACAAGCGAAGGATGGGGACAGCCAAACTCTATCATCGTCAGTGCTAGTTGCGACAAGACCCTTCGCGTTTGGGACGCCAGATCTGGGTATGTTCCTGAGTTTGTCTGGTTCTGGCTCTGTGCTTATGGGCGCTTAGACATTGCATTTACGTCCTTCGAGGGCACACTGCCACAGTCAGATGCGCCCGAGTACTGCACAACCGCCCGATCGCAGTGACAGGTTCTCGAGACTCTACTCTCCGTGTATGGAACATCCAAAAGGGTGTCATGCTCCGTGTACTCCATGGCCACACCGCGAGCGTAAGATGTCTCGACGTGTGTGGGAACAAGGTTGTCAGTGGTAGTTACGACACCACATGTCGAGTCAGTGTTATTTCCAGAGCGACGTGCATATGGTTTGATTTTGACGATTTGCAGATATGGGATGTCGATACAGGCGAATGCCTGCGAGTCCTCCGAGGTCACAGCCATCAAATCTACTCCATTGCAATCGACGGCAACCTCGTCGCTTCAGGGGGCTTGGACACCATTGTCAGAATATGGGACGCAACCACAGGGTATGTTCCTTCCCTTCCTCACACACCCCTTTCTCACACCTTTATCACACAGAAACTGCATCGCCCAACTCACAGGCCACACCGCCCTAGTCTGCCAACTCCAGCTCAGCACTACCGCTAACCTCCTCGCCACAGGTGGCTCCGACGGGCGCGTCATCACCTTCTCCCTCCGCTCCTTCACCGCCCTCCAACGTCTCGCCGCACACGACAGCAGCGTCACCTCTCTCCAATTCGACGCCAACTTCCTCATCACGGGCGGGAACGACGGCCGCGTACGGGTATTTGAGACGCAGACTGGCAAGTGGGTGCGGGATCTGAATGAGCGCTGCGAGAGCGTATGGAAGGTGCTTTATAAGAAGGGGGTGTGTGCGGTTATGTGTAAGAAGGCAGGGAAGACTGTTATGGAGATTTGGACTTTTAAGCCCAAGTAACGATGAGATGATCTGTTGTAGGAATTGCTGAGTATGTGGAGTAAGTACTGCTATTAAGATTAATTGGAGCAAAAAGTCGAAAAATATATGGCCAACGTGGGGATCGAACCCAAGACCTTCGCGTTATTAGCACGACGCTCTAACCAACTGAGCTAGTCGGCCGATGGAACCCTGTCCATCACAGCGAATGTCAGTCACCCACTGAAACTACTCACCTGTAGTATATGCCTGGGGGAAGAACTCGAACTAGAGACATTCTCCAAACCTGCAGCTGCATCCAACGACATACTGTCCACGCTTATGGCCCGCATGAGAATGAAGGTGCGTAACGCCAAAGCAGAAGCAGATCTACAAGGTGAGATGGACGCCCCATCCTCGACATCAAGTTCAAAGCTGACCCAGATGTCCACGAAGACCGCATAACCTGGCTCGAAAAAGACACAGGCATAGAGACCTGATGGATTCAACGAAGTCCCCCATAAAAAGCATCCCGCGACGTCTCTCCCCGATCGAGTATTCGCGACGTTCAACTCAGTCCAAGCACATCATCTCAGACCTAAAACAGTCAGCCAGATATCGCAACAATCGCATTAACCAAACGCACGATCCAGGTATCCGATGTGAATACCACGGCACTGGACAGTTCGCAAAGTGGTGGTTGCTCATCAGACTGTCGCGCATCGCTGTATACGCGGTTGAAGTAGTTTGGCACTCGGGCTAGACACCCTGCGCGACGTACCATCCAGAGCAACTTGTTGCGTCGTCGATACGCTGACATCGTGTTTGCGCAGGTGGGGTAGCACGACGCCATGACTTTGCCTTGTGTGCTGTTGCACGAGTCAGCATCAATCAGCGTCAATACGTCATAGGGAAAACCCACTCTTGTTCCAGGTGTTATCGTCCACCAACGTCGGGCAGTCCGCCGTTCCTGCGATCTGGTTGACAATTGCGTCCTGCCCCAGCCAGTGGTACGCCTCTCGTCGCACGATGGCGAATAGTTTTCTAGAATCATCAATGAGGTTCTTGCTTCCTGTCAAGCTCAGCACGGCGAAGAGAATTGGTTTGGGCTTGTTCAAAAGAACAATCAGGCGCGTGTTTATACCAAAGACGCCCTTCTTGGCAGTGGTGGCGGATTTGGCAGCTACGGCAAAGGCGACAACATTGGAGACAAGTCCATCTAATGCTCCGCCAGTAGATGCAGACGCTTCCTTTTCCTTTTTATTTGCTTGTTTTTTTTCGTCTTTGCCGTCAGCAGGTTTAACGGGTGTCGTGGTGGGTGCACCGCTTGTTCCTGTTGTGGAGTGAGCAGTCAAGGACTCACTCTTGTCGTCGCGATAACGGACATCAGTCAGTGAGGTTTTGAATCAGGTCCATGTATTCAAGCAGACTCAACAACGGCTACACTTCCGGTATTTACATGAGGTCGCTCAGCGCTGCCATCTCGGATCCCCCACTCTCCTTGATACCAATCTCCCAGTCTAAAACGCAAGGTATACGTCAGTCAGTGCGAACATTCTTTTGGGGACGGAAGTACTCACAGCTATAGATGATCGTAACAGCCATCAGGATACCCGTTCCACTTCCAATAGCGCCCATGAGATCAGCAGCAACAGAAAGCAAGCCCAGAATAGCGCCTCCGAATGCAGCAGCGGTAGGAATGACGCGCTTGAGTTCCTTGTACATCGAACCCTCACGATGACCAGCCATGACCATCTGTTGGTCCTTGAGCTGCTTAGCGATCTCGCGTGGGCCACTGCCAGACACCTCGATCCAGGTTTTTGAGAAGAGTGCACAGGCAGAAACTACGAATGCGATGTAAAGTAATGTGTGGATAGGGTCGAGGACGGCTTCTTTGATTGTGTGTGGGGGTGACATGTAATATGCGAGACCAGCTACGGCGCGAAGCTGGGGGGAGTCTTCTAGAGGCTGTGATATACTTTTAGTGCCTATTAAAACAATCAAGTCATAGATAACCGACCTCCCAGACGCCAAGAATCTTGACCAAGATGTTGGAGGGGAAGCGCGTTGCGAGCATTTGCGACACAATGAACACGTTTGACACAAGTGCGCTCTGGAGCATAATGGGCATGTTGCTAGTATAGAACAGCTTAACCGGGTAGCTGCCGCGCTGACCACGGAATTTGTTGCTCTTGACGGGGATCTCAATGCGGAAGCCTTGCATATAGATGACAGCGGCAAACACGATGACAGTCGCAAGGAGGTTCATGATGTTTGGGAGTCTGTCACGCCAGAACGCCTCGCGGAGAGCACGTCCCTTGTCGTGCCACGTAAAGAGCAGGTGGAAGAGCGCGACGACGGCGCCTTCAAACTCAGGGCCACGACCGGTGTTAATAGTTGTAGGTGAGAAGGCCTTCCAGATGATGGATTCGCAGATGTTGGTCGCGATGAAAAGGGAGATACCGGACCCGAGACCGTACCCTTTCTGGAGAAGCTCGTCGAGGAGGATAACGATGAGGGCGGCAGCGACAAGCTGAATGATGAGCAAAAGGCAAACACCAGCACCGAGATCACTTGGTTGTCCGTAAAGACCTGTCAAGACGTATACGGTAGCCTGACCAAGTGAGATGATCAAAGCAAACACTGAAAGAAACATGCATTAGTAAAGTTCGGAAACCAGCCAAGTGATACGTACATTTTTGTGCACCGCTGAACAGTGCCCTGTCTTCCTTCAAGCTGAAGTCGACTTCAATTAAGTTTGCGCCAGCCAATAGTTGCATGATCATTCCGGACGTAACAATAGGGCTTATACCGAGCTCCATGAGGGTTCCACGGTTGGAAGCGAGGATGACACGCATCCAGTACAGAGGATCAGACGAATCTGAAGACATGATACCATATAACGGTACTTGAGAGCAGACCAAGAAAATGAGGAGCGTAACGGCGGTCCATAGCAGCTTTTGGTTGAAAGGAACCTAAAAAAGAAGGAAGCTGGTGAGTTTTGCATGTAATAACCTACAAACGCATGTATGATACATACTTTGCGATCAGGTGAAGAAACCTCTGGCAGGAGTGGCAGGAATGGTCGGACGAGATTCAGAAACCGGACTGTAAGCAGCCACAGTCAGTACCAGTCGACTAATACACCCTCTGTATAAGACTTACAGCCGCTCATCGTAGCTTGAAGTCCAGGAGCGGACGAGTGAAGAAGAAGAAGTGAAAGGCGTTCGTGATTTTGTGGGATTAATGCAAACCGAAACTCCTTACGTGGCACATGACAAACAGTCACAAATACTTCAGCAAACCTCTAGCTTGATGATAACTCGGTCACCATTTGCCCTGCCATACGTTTCTGCTAGTCCAAAATCTAGATACGCCCTCATCGACTCCGAAGTTGCTTATAGCTATATATGTGAATGTGAAGTGATTACTTTGCCAAGGGCTGAACAATCATCTTTAGCAATGACCATGCCTTCGGGATCGTCGTTATATAGTCATTTTGTTGGAGATATACTAGTCAGGTGCGCTGCTGTTGGTGCCTAAGAAATACTAGTGTTGACTGTAGGCAAGTTGTCTCATAATACCAGCCGGCATCACTTAAACAGCACCACTGACGAAAGTCCTAGCCAGTGCCGATGACAGCAACGACGAGATAGAGGGTGTGTGGATAAGATATTTGAGCGAACGAGGCTGGAATTGTGTGTCGAGGCCTTGAGGTCGTAGGCTATGAGGCTCATGTTGAAGGCCGGTCTCGTTACAGTTTGCAGATTAGCATATTGACCAGTGGTGAGACGGTTGCCAGTCTTATCCAGTGCTTAAGATCTGAACACTTTCAAAAATGTTGACAGCGTACTAGTATCGGTGGCGCAAACGAACGCAGACAATCAAGAACTTCGGAACGGCTGGCTACATACCTTAGTCTGGTAGCGTTCATGCACCCGCTTATCATGCAGAGGCTGGCGACGAGTCTGTACCTATGGATCGGATAATATCAACCACTTCAAGTCGAAACTGCGCTCGGATTAGAATTCTACTCCTCGTGCATACCATGTAACCCTCTCCTCACCTTTATGCATTCCCAGGAGAGAAATAAAGGCACGTCCCCACGATCCTCGTTGAGGTTGGCCGAATATTTATCACTAACGTTCGTATTGCTGAAGTGATGCATCGATGTAGCAGAAGTACTCGCCCCCATCTCTCGGGGCAAAATCCTATGCACTCAAATTTGCATATCTCGTTAGATACAGACTACATCACACTAGCTTCGAATGGATTGTCGTGTAACATGGGACGAGGTAAGCCTTAATAAAACACAACGCTGGATGAAAGTGGTTGAATTCGTACCCAGAAAACCCTCATTGATGTTCTTGTAATTGGATCGTTGAAGACAAGATCGACGCAGAGAATGTATTTTATGGTGTCTGATTCCAGTGAGGACTACCGTCAAGGGGAGCCCCTCAAATTTCAATCTCATGTTTGTACCGCGAGCCTGAGTCTCCTATGTGAGATTCCTTGCGTGCCCATTTTATTCGGTCTTGAACACGCAGTGACCATGATAAATGAGGAAGATCGTTTTGGGGTAAGTCAGACTAAGAGGATCATGAGCTCAAGTGGAGTCCTCACGTCGGGTCGATTCTACGGAAGGCGCCCGCTTCGTGAATACAGAAATTATGACCAGAAAAGAAGATAATTAGTGCGGAGACCTCCATTAGTACATTGGCCACGTTCAAACACCCCTTGGACTCGAGCATTTTTCTCTAAGACTAGCAACATGACCGTCTTGACATACTCGATTTGCCGAACTCAGCTGGTAACCAATATAAAGTCAAACTTGCAAATACCCATGCCGATTCCACCATTGCCTGGAGATATAGTACAAACAATGAATTGAATGTGAAAGATATATGTGAACCAAAAAAAAATCAAGAGAACTATAGGGCGCTAAGGCGTCTAGACTGGAGTGCATTTTAAGATTATGTATAACAAGAAGAAAGGGAGATGCAGTGGAATGAAGTGCTTGAAATGGAGATTATCGCAATGAAACTGGAGGACATCCTCAGAAAGAAAGAAACGCCGGATTGATCCAATCTACATTTGGAACGCGCGGTTCCTCCCAGGAAGGTAGGGGAAACCAGACTGCTGCTGTGTGAGTCTCTCGTTCATATTCTAAGTCTGGCGGTGAATCTGGCAGTTCGTCGCACTCAAGCGCTGCAATGGGTTTTAAGTACAACGTTCGCAGCCAAATCAGGTTTAACCTACCACGAGAGTATGCGTCGGAGAAATCTGACGTGTCAGATGCGAGCGAGAAC